>JAFBJQ010000842.1:75000-160752 GCA_016785345.1 Trinectes maculatus
ACAAAACACAAACCTGGACTAGAAACTATGTCATTACATTCTGGACCAGCTCGCTGTGCCCCATGGCATAACAGTCTTCTCAGAAGACATCAGTGATTTCAGATGAAACATACAGTGGGCAACAGGAGAACAATTGATGAATGGACAAAGCTTGGACTGTTTGTAGTTAAGACAACTCCAGCATAAACACTAGTTGCCATAGTGACTGGGTTTAGTAATAACAGATCAGGTTGTCACCTGTGACAACCACTGGGAACCTTCCACTGCATGTCAGGTTAGGCACAATGTTTGGTTTCAATAATTGTTCGGCTGTGACTGATGGATTTGCGGGGAACCGGCGTGTGAAAGTGGCTGAGCATGAATGTATGAATAGTGCGATTTTATGGACATGGCTATACATTGTGTGCGCGTGTTTGTGTGTGTGTGTGTGTGTGTGTGTGTGTGTGTGTTTGTGCGTAGGGGAGGCCGTTAGGGGATAAGCACTCAATAACAGCTGACACTGAGCTGCCCTCTGCTCTCGCTCACACAAAGGACTATGATTATATTACTGTTTGACTGCCTGTCCCCCCCCTCCCCTCCCCTCCTCGCCCTCCCCATCCCTCCCTGCCCTCCCTCCCCCATCATACGCTATACTGCCAAGCCCTCTGTGCACTCAACGGCTAAGATAATTACCACTATTGTGTGTCACACACATACACGCACTCTCATGCAAAGTGTGCCACGTGCTTGCCAGCTCCCCCATCTGTCCCCCTACCCCCCCCCTTTTTTTTCTCAGTCTATATCTCTTTATGTATCTGTTTTTGTTTCTGCGCCCTTTGACATCCGCCACAGAGGGTAAAGATTAGCGGAACACGTAAGAACACGTACAGTAAGCTGCTAAATCTTTCTCCGTGACAAAACATACGGATACAGATGTTGTCAACCTGATCATCCTACCGCCCGTATCATACATCAGTAGTGTGAAGGACTTATTACGGAATATCAATACTCTTTTCGATTCCGGGTCGGGTCGTCTCCTCTCCTCTCCGTCTCCCATCATCCTTACGTGGAGAAAAGAAGAAAAGCACTGATTTGATAGTGAGTGCTGGGAGGGAGGTTCGCGTGTGCGACACCATTCTGATGTCCCCTTTCTTTCCGCTTCCTTTCTCCCCTCCTCCAGTTAAACTTTAATGTGTTTTCCTGCTCCAGTACTCAGGGAACTCCTCAGAAATGGCTTTGGTTGCAGAAACACCAGAGTGGTTGTCGTGTGGCTTAATGTGCGTGTGTATGTGTGTATTGGGGAGGGGGTGTCGTCTCACAGTACGATGTTGGGCTGGTGTTTACATGAGCGGGCGAAGCCTCAGACAAATGTAGCCATTAAAACCAAAACCATTTGCTGCCATTTCCCGGGCCCCTCCATCCAGTCTCCTTCACACGCTGAAGTAAACACCTGGAAAACTCGCCCTCCGTCTCTCCGTGCTGAAGGTCGACATGAACACCTTGACAGTGTGTAATTCTCTAACAGCCCAAGGAGCTCCCGTGTCCACCCCAGAGGAT
This sequence comes from Trinectes maculatus, assembly GCA_016785345.1. NCBI lineage: Eukaryota > Metazoa > Chordata > Actinopteri > Pleuronectiformes > Achiridae > Trinectes > Trinectes maculatus. The sequence continues at coordinate 76,537 of JAFBJQ010000842.1, forward strand.
CGCTCGCATGCTCCGGCTGCCTGCTGACAACTACAACGCACATATGCAAAGCGGCGAACCGCGAGTGGCTGCTGGAGAGATGGACGGAGACGGCTGAGGGAAAAGAGCAAGAGAGAGTGAGAGGAGAGAGGAGTGCCTCCCTTAGTGGCTGCCATGTGGCTTTAGCCATCTGTTGGCAGAGTGTAAATTAATTAGCTCCACTCAATACTAGTTTGCAAGGAGCCTATGTTCTAAACCAGCTCACGACATCATACCTTGGATTCAGACTTGAAATAATATAATATGATGGCGAACGTTAAACATCGAGCAGCAGGCAAAAACACACAAATGTAGTTGGTGCATTTGTCATTAGCTTTGTAGCCAACAGCTGTACAGTTGGCTGAAACATGAAAATTAAGTGGTATATATATATATATATATATATATATGTATATTTTTTTTCATTCATTCATTCAGGGATAGATTTTTTTTAGCTTCTCTTCTCTCAGCCACTCACAACATAACACACACCACATCCAGCCATTCACGCAGCGCCCTCTGATTAGTGAGCAACCTGCTTTACCTTTTGAGCTGCAGCTGCACAAAACAACATCAGGGATATTATTAATTTAGGGGCGGAAAAAAAAAACATGTTTTTTTTTTCAAGAATTAATTTGTACTCCACACACAGTAATGTTGAACAGCTCTTCGCGCTCCGTTCTTTACACCGGGCGTCATGGCTCTGAATGTTTCATAGAGAAGTGCCACTTGAAATTGCATTCACTGTGAACAGCAACTTAGACGGGCTGAAGTTGCTCCAAGCTCAATAACAGAGTCAATAGGCCACATTTCTTGAAACTGTGATCCAGGTCAAGGTCTGGTAAGATATATTTCGAGGCCAGGTGCTCCATAGGAAATAAATAATAATAATAAAAGCATGGGGGGGGGGGAGGGGGGTGATATATCATAGCTGACTCAGGCAATAATTTAACTTAATGTATTACCAAACCGTCTGATTTCATTTTGTGACTTTGATCAACAATATGATCATTAACTATATTTATAAGCGGTTAAATGCAAATGAGCTTTAGCGTCTTTCTTTAGTCACACAGGAGACAGACATACTGTACTTCACAAGATGCAGTATACTATTTACAGTATAATGTTACATTTGACACTGACCCTAAACAAGATTTCTTCCAAGACAGAAAATGTAATCAAAAAAATCTAATCACAGACTGTAAAGAAATATTTTGTGCACCTGAAATAAAAATAAACCCTTGATGACATGTACTGCAATAATCTCTTGTGACATTTGTTTACATGTTAAGTTGAATCTTTCAGACCGAAACAAACGCACACAAAAAAAACAAAAAATCTTAGCACTGATACAGACGAAACGCCAACGTTGTCCCTCCAGACACGCCCTTTCCTCACCCTTCATCCTCCCCTCTCTGTCTCTGCCCACTTATCCCACTTCTCCCTCTCATCCTTGGGGAGTGCGTTGTGCCACCACAGAGACGACAGATGGGGCTCAACATCATCCGGCGAGTGAGAGAGGTGGCGAGAGAGAGAATAGGGGCAGGTTGCATTCATTATTTACATTACTTGGTATTGGAATATTAATGCTAAAAGCAATCGGGTAACCCTTCATTAAATTAACTGGAGATGCAGGTGGGGGGAGGGAGGAGAGGGTGAGGTGGAGGTGGAGGTGGAGGGCTGGAGAGCAGCAGAGGGTGGGAGAAGACAGTGGGACACGAGCACGCTGTTAAATGGGCCCTAAAATTAGTGAAGCAAAAACACCTCCATTAAGAAAGCTAGAATCTCTCTTCCCTCGCTCACTCCACTCCAACTTGTCTCTCCCTCTTTTTCATCCCTCATCGTTGCTTTCTTTAACACCTCCCTCTCTTTAACACACACAAGTATGCAGTCGCATTGGCTTCTTTCCGTACCCTTAACCATCACAATCAAATTAAACCCTCCCCTAAACCTGATTCTAACCTTAACCCCAAGAACCAAGTCTCAAACCATTAAAAAAAAAAGCACGACAATGACACAAGTCACTGTGGGTTCAAGCCCCAGCGGGGATATTCAAACAAGCACGCACACACACACTCAAACACACACACACACACAGGCAGTAGCAGAGTGGTTCTCTCCTGCACAGCAACACATTGCGTATATGCAGAGCCACTCTCCCTATTAGTGGAAACGCTGCTACGCGCTGTTGATTTCTGGAGAGGAAAACATACAGTCATGTCCACTGGTTATCAACTGATGCCACAATTACCCGCCCTTCCACCTGTCACTCTGCCCTTCACAGAGTGTGTGTGTGTGTGTGTGTGTGTGTGCATCATAGGTAAGTGGCTTCGGCATATGAAAGTATAATGACGCCCAGGGAATTCGTGTAATTGTAAAATCAGGTCACTTCCTATTGGTTGGTGAAGATCAAAAATGAAAACGGAGGCTTCCAGATGCAAACGAGGTCCTAGTGACTCTATTCACAACACACAGCTCAGGAGTTGTTCCTTAAAGGTATATACCAGGTATTTCTACCATGTTGAGATCACAATTATCCACATGTTTGTTTTTTTTTACTTTTTTCTCACCTAATTGTATATAGCAGATACGTCACATCCAAATCATTACATTCTTTCACCAAATTCTCCATACATAGGCATTACACTCGGTCCGGATCATTTTAGCAGCTTGAGAGCAGGTTCAGCAAACCAACAATATTTTTTTTTTGTCACCTATAGCTGCAGCAGCATGAACGTCCTATTGGAATTCATGACCACCGATTGCAAGCGCAATATTCACTGAACATTTCAGCTTTGGCTTTTGTTTACTGGCTCCTGGGGAAAAATATAAGTCAATTTTTGTTCACAAGCTCAACTTTCTATATGAGTCACTGGTGTACTTTGGCTCTCCACTGTTTCAACAACATACAATGAGGTAAAGCAGAGAAAATGAGTCTGCAAACGTGCATAATGCATGTAGTTAGGGTTTGGGATCAGCGATGCAGCATAAGACCAAACATCCTGCATGGGAGATACATCACCAATTTTTTTTTCTTCCCATTCAATAATACCATATGCTAAAATATAAACGACATGTTCTGCCTCAGCATCAATTTGGCTAAAGGGCAGTATAGCCCTCCTAAGGTCATTATTCTCATCTGTCCGGATTCAAACAGCCTCACCTGAATGAAACATTAGTTCATTACTGAATGATGCTCCGCTAAAGGTCCGTGTTTGTTTGAAGGTGTCAGAAATAAGGAGGATGGAAATAGGGAGGCAAAGGAATAAATACCCGTCTGTTTTCCCCCCCAGCAGAAATAAACAAGGCGCTCACTTGTCAGCCTGCAAGAGAAGGGCACACTGTCTATGCAGTGGGGAAAAGAAACACACAGATGCACACACAAATGGCAAATCTGGAGACGGGTGCTGTTGGGGTGGGTGGGTGGGTGGGTGGGGGTGCCTAAAGAGGAAGACGAGTCAAAAAATATCTGAATATTCTTGGCACAGGCAGCACATGATATATACCACTCCTTTGCATGGCTGTGTGCATACATTACACTCTGTGCAAGACAACTGCAAGCAGTATTATATCCAACATTTCAATCAAATGCATCATATAAGGAGAAAGGCCTAACTTGTTGGCGCTGGGCGGCTGCGAGAACCTGACAAATTCAAAGTGGACAAAAGTTTGCCTCAAGAACCACTGCACAAATATTGATACACAAAAAGTCAGGGAAAACCGAAATAGCCCTCGATGGGGAAAAGGTTCCCCACTGCCACAGTACTGAATAGTGGTGAAATACTGTTTTTCACAGTACAAAAAAAGAAAACATAAAAACACATTTGTAGTACAGAACACTTTAAAGCCTGTTTTGTTGCTCCTAATGTTATAGCTGAGCTATTTAAGTGTGCGAGCGACTGTAGCTATTATAGGACGCTGTATTGTATAGACAGGCTGCATCTGACATACATTGTGTTTTCAACTTGACGGCGGAGATGTCGTCAACAAGGATGAATGAGCTGTGGTGCAAGCACTCGGCTGTCAATCTGTGCACATACACAAGAGCTTTGTCCACAACAGTGGGTGAGGGGATGGGGGGGGGGGGGCCCCTCCCCCCACGGGGGGGGGGGGGGGGGGTGCGTGCGTGCATGCATGTGTGTGTATGTGAATGTAATATGGCTCGAATGACTTTTAACTGAAATGTATATCAGATTCAAATCCCATTCTCTTTCTCCCTCCATCCTCTCCCTCCTCCCCCCCTTTGTCTTCTGGGAGCCTTAGTCAGCTAAGCTCAGATGTAAAAAGATTTTTTTTTTTTCCCTCTCTCTGTCTTTCTCTCACAGACACACGCAGGAACACATTTTTAGTCAAAGGGCAGTTGGATATAGTTATGACTAATGGTCAAGTAAAAAGTGAATCAGGTTTTTTTTTTGTTTTGTGTGTTGCGTAGAGGAAGCCTCTTGTCAACGCTGGCTGCTCGTTGCCTCATTTACAAGATTACTGGTCTGACGTTAATGTTAACTTAGACGTATGAGACTGGATTTTTGGGGGGGTTAACAAACCCAATTCAAAGCACTATGTCAATGTTTAACCGATTAAAGAAATGATGGCGCTACGACCAATAACAATGTCCTGGAGTCTTCTCATCACTATAAAACCAGTGGAGATGCCAAATGTTATTGAGAACTTAATGGAATGATCCCAAAACAACTGAGTGATGCCTCTTGTTGCTTTGTCCTCAGTGCCATTGAGTCACAGTGTTTTCCAAAAAACTATTAAAAACACATCCGTGAGTCACGCGCTCACACTGGACGCCATGTTCTGTGATTACCATAAACACTGGCACTGTAGCTATTTTAATTCCATCCTACATATATTGTCCCGCTGCCATGAGGACTCACTACCACACTAAATGTGCGACTATCACATATGAGCTGGCGAAAATAGACCGCAGGGCACAGCTGGTTTAAGTCATTATTTGGAAATTAATTATATGTATAAATTCTTAGCGGTTCGTTTGCGATGTGCATATTTAGTAGAGATGAGTGCGCTTAGTGCTGAGAGCCATAAGAGTCTGAAATTCAGGTACGACAGGAAACAAACTGCGAGTCATATAATTTAGGGATGATTTTCAATGTGCTATTTATACAGAAGACGCACAGGATGTAAGGAGTGAGCCAATGGCTCAGTTAGGGTCGACTAAAAGGGAGAGCAGGGAGGAAATACATGGAGAATTCCTCCCAAGATGTGTTTTAAACTCACATCGCTGTTTTCAAACAATGTCTCCAGTGAGACAGAGTGAGAGGAACAGAAAACTTGCATTGCCCTGGGCATTGTAAAACAATGGCTATGCACATCAACAAAACAGACAGGGAAAAAAAAACAAAAAAAAACAGGCTGCACGCTCAAAATACGATACACAAAGTGAGAGCCGAGCAGAGAATATAAGTAGGTGAGGGGAGAATAGGAGGAGGGCAGGCAAACTGAAAATAGCAGAAAAAGGAAGGGGAATAATGATGCAAAACAAGAGGTGGTCAGCTGGGCCTGATAAGTGCATGACAGGAATAAATGTGAAGTCAAGCAATAAGAAAAACCGCAGGTAACCTGAGGACAATGTCAGGAATATATGATGCAAACAAAGCTAATTATGGAACATGAGGGACAAATGGCAAAGTGTCTATTGGACAATTTTGATTGAAAACACTGTGAAAACGTATGAAAAAAAATAGTTTCAAAATGACCTTTTCATGTTATATACTCCACTGACTCCTGTGAACTATTGATGTGTGTGCAGGGAAATGTCCGCGTGTGTGCTGACATCCTGGCATATGTCTTATGGGAGTCCTCAGGGCAACCCATAGATCCCAGAGAGCCAATTGATTAGCTATTAATAAAGCATAGAGACACCATTGCTCACAGGGGAGGTCAGTAACGGCTCACGCTCACACATGCACACACGCACGCACACACACACACACACACACACACACACAGGTTGTTATATGTCACTTTTGGGGACATAACATAGACTTCCATCCATTCTATTATAGACTTATTTAATCCAAACCTGAAGCAAACTAACGCTATATTAGCTATTTCTCCCACTGGGTCCAAGTTACCCTGCTAAATAAGCCTTCCCCAAATTCACTGGTCTTTGGCCCTACGTCTATGAGAGGAATGAACCATGCCACAATTTGCATGTGTCATGTGGCAGTAAGACAAGTAATTAGGTTCAAAGTATCCGAAAATTTAAGATAAACACAAGTAATTAAAAAGACTGGAAGGAGGAGAGCAAGTCATTTCAGGCCCACTTCCCGACTGAATCTTTCCACATCCATCTCCATGGATATGACTATGGTCAGATAAGGAAACACACAGTGGGAGAGAGAGAGAGAGAGATGGGAGAAAAGAGAGAGAGAAGGAATACATTTGCATCTCTCATTCTGCTTTATTTGCTGCAGCTTTCATCCATTTTGTTCTTGGTTCCGTTCGGTACCCCACCGCCCCCCCTCCTCCTCCTCCGGCCCTCCTCGACAAACCCTACCCTCTTCCATAGCATGTACTGTACATCTTCAGGTCACGGGTCATTAAGTCAGCTCCTGAGGGGATGTGTTGGAATAGGATATCTCTCATATTGCCCTGCCCCCACCACGCTACTAAAACACAAATATGCACAAACACACACATATCTGCAAACACACTTGCAAACGCAAACGCTTCCTCCTCTTTGTTTCTCTTGTTATTGCCTCTCGTTGAAGAAACGTGGAGGCATGTCCACGCTTAAACAGGCACTGTAAGGGCTGCATTTGCACAATCAATAAATCTGATTATTAATTTCCAATTAATTGATTCAGTTTTGAAAACAGAAAATACTAATACTGGGTAAACGACAATGGGCATTTATTGTAGCTCAAAAATAACAAAACAAATGTATTTAACAGCCAGTTATTGCAGTGAGAATCTACTTTCCTAAACAATCAGGTTTAAGGGAGGGAACCAGTGTGTGGGAGCTTCTTCCACTATGCAAGATTTCAAAGACTGAAATGTGTCTGATAATGATTTGGATCCTTATAATGGATTAATATTATAATACTAAAGCCAACACTACCCTACAGAATTCGTAAAACATATACCGGTACTACTCCTCTTATTATATTGCTAGTAGATAAATTAATGTTGAATGATAACACAGTATACTTAGGTGGTGTAGTAAGCTGGTGTAGTAATTGTAAATAATTATCATTATTTAGAATTATTAATCAAAAACTAAGACTTAAATTAGTTAAATTCATATGATCAATTAAAAATAAACAATCCCATTTTCTTATCATTTGGTTCCGGTATGTACCTACTATAAAAGAAAAAGTATCTTGAACTAGATACAATTAAACGGTGGATTTGATTTTTTTAACCATGTCAACTTTAACTGGCCAAAGGGAGGCCACACAAAAAGAAATTCACACTCTAGCTCGAGTACACTTGACAAACAGTGTCAGACTCAAAATTCAAACACACACACACACACACACGCACATTACTGCAAACTCAGAGAAATGTCCACACACACTTCTCCACAATGGTTGTTGTGCACTGTCAAACAACATTAGATTGCAAGGCGGTGTCAGTGGGATAATTAGAATAACACATCCACTGCATTCTTCATTATGTCTGTCATCTTCACTTACTGGCTCCGCTTCCTCGCCAGCAACATCCCCGTCCACCCCCACCCCACCCCACCCCCACGCGCAGACGCAATCTGTCCCCACCCCAGAAGTGACGTGCTTTTTTAGGCAAGTCGTGATCCCCATTAGTGATGGCCTCAAGTATAGATCTGATTGTCTGAACCCTCATCATGTATTTTTCCTAATTAGTTCCTCGGGCTGCTGGAGGAGGCGGGGGTGTGGAGCAGTGATATACAAAGTTGAGGCACGGCCTCACTGTTGAAGGCAAGGAGATCATGGTGGGTGATGAGTAATGCTCTGACGTCAGTTCTGCATTGGGCAAAATATCTGATTCTGCCTGCTGGTATGTACTTCCAATACTATTATACCTACGTATGCATGTATGTATGTATAAATGCGGGATGATACGATGAGGCACGTATCCAATTCGCTCAAGACGCTGACGCGGCGCTGCAATTACAGCTACGATTTACTGCACAACCCAAACAGAACATACTGGGAAAAAAAATAAAAAATCAAAAGTGTGTTGACCGTTAGGTCAAAAACAAACAGTATCGCAGAGACACATCTACATGCATGCGCTCGCGCACCCCTGGCAGTGTGTGGTTAATGAATAACTAACTAGCAGAGAGGAAAGGGAGCCATCTTCTCTGAGTAAGGCCAAATGAATTCGCTGAAGCACTATGCAAATGTTCCCTGGGCTAACGAGACTGCCTGCATGATTGGAGTGCCATTGAAATTCTCCTCGTGCACAGCCTTCTCTCACTTCCTACCTCCCTCCCTTCTTCAATCTCCCTCCATCTCTCCCGCCATTTCAATCTTAACAGAGAACATCCATGTTCCCGTGCATAAACAATCTGTCTGTCTCTCTGTCTGTCCGCCTGCGCGTCTATCATTTACAAATCTGGACGTTTATGTCTCAGTACATCGTCATCTTGAAAGCCACAAATCATTGTTTCCTTTGAACACTCATGTCATCCACAGAAATAAAAACTGCAGCGCTATCAGTGCCTGGACAGCACTGAATGCCCCTGTGTGTTACTCTGAGTCTCTCACACACACACACACACACACACACACACACATACACACACACACACACACGCACAAAGTCCGCTCAAACAGAGCAAGCTCAGAGTCGCTCTGCACCTGTTCTCTCTGTAAAACATCCAAACACGAGTGCTGAATAAATAACCCAACCTAACACGCATCACTGCCAGGTTCACACACACACACAACACAGCCCATACACACACATCAATAAGTAAATACCACCCATTTCCCCTCCAGAGCTACACCTTCCTCAAACTGGGTACAAACTGCCACCGTCCTAAGGACAAACCCACATTGACGCACACATTGCGCACAATATGTGCAATGGTTAATGGTTGGACGCAAACAGAGATAAATAAGTAAATTCTACAGGAGAGAGAGAAATGGAAGAGAGAGGGGGGGGTAGGTGGGGGGCATTAAGCACTTGTCAGATGCATCTTTAATGGCGGGACACAGCGGCTTTAAAGCCCCTGGCCTCCTCTTCCTCCCCAGGGTGCTGGGGACAGCAAAAACACTGAACACACACACACTCACACACACACCTCATTCTTTGTCCATCCATCTGCCCATCCTCTCACATGTCCTCCCCTACCAACCCACCTTATTCCATCAACCCCTCCATTCTATGCCCACTTTGCCATCTGCATAATTTAGCAAGTCCTGCTTTTGTGCCACTTCATCTCTCTTTTTCTGCCTATTCTGCTTTTTTTTTTTGCCTGTCTGTTGTTCACTTTCAGGTTTGATGGAGTGGAAGGAAAAGACGATGCTTTGTCACTTCACCGTCCCCTAATAAGTGCCTGTAGAAAGGAGGGCCGAGAGAGGGATAAAGTTAAGAAAAGAGTGGATAAACAGAGGGTTGGCGAGAGCGCAGGGCCGAGTCTGCAGAGTGGCGACAAAATGGAGACGGGGATTGAAGCTGCAGCAGCTGTGGTGACGCTACACTTCACAGACACACACAGAGAGAGAGAGAGAGAGAGAGAGGGAGAAAGAGAGAGGGGGGAGAGAGCGAGAGGCAGTGTGTGTGTGTGTGTGAAAGAAAAGGGGGATTAAACAACGTTAGTCAATGAATGCAAAACTAAAGACGTCACACTTTTCTATTCCCTCCTCCTTCTCAACTCCCCTTATATGAACCGATCAGTGGCTCAATTGGTAGATTAATCAATAATGCTATCTATATCTATCTCTTTCTTCTGTGTGCCGTTTGATTTGAAGCCCCTGCATGTAATGAAGCAGCATCCTGATCGTCACCCATAAACTTTCAACCAAGTCATGACTATTTATAACTGTAATATGTTCAATTTAATGTTTTGTGCTCAAACAATGGAAACAATATTTTTAAAAAGACAGCAGACTGTGTGAAATTTTAATAAACACTAAATGTGGTTGGCAAAAGTAGTACATTCCTCAGCCTGATTTATTACTGTAATAGGACTCTCACTGCCAGTGCGTTCTTATACATATACTGTAATAAAGCATGCTACTGAGATTTTAGCAGTTTAATAGCGTTAACAATAGCATGCGATGTGAATCACATAAGCATTATGTCTAAGGAAGTAAAGAAAAAAGTTATGTATATACTCAACATACATGGTTTTACTCTTGCTAAATGCTTTCCAGCAGGTCTGTAATCCAGCCTCATGTCATTTATCATCTGACAGATACACAAACAGTGATGTCTGCAATAAGATAATATTTGCCGATACACACACACACACACACACACAGCATCATAATCCAATTCCAGACCATGCACCATGAATTTTACAACTTATAAAATTGCAAAGAAAGAAAGCAGCAAGCAGCTACATCTTCCGTTTCTGCGCGTGTGTTTGTGCGCGCGCACACGCAAGAGCGGCAGAGTTGAGCCGTGGTGATGCACTAATAAAAATCAGGCAGCGATGCATCCTCACACCTTCCTCATTCCGCCCGCCGGTTCGCACCCGTTACCATGGTGACCAGATAAAACTCACACTGTTTTAAGCTCCAGCTGGAGGAGGAGATGGATACTAACAAAATGACATGCACACACGGTGCAATAAACACACAGATGAAGTTCCCTCATAGACATCCGTCAGCGGAGCATCCTCCTTCAGTTCCCGAACTGACAGGCAAACAAATGCTAATTTTCTAACCGACAGCAACACCAGCAAACCATCAATTAGAGAGAGAGAGAGAGTGAGAGAGAGAGAGATGGCTGGATAGAGAGATAGCAGGAAAATGGGAGGTATGACATGGGAGTATAAACCGGGATAGCCAGTCAAAACACAAAGCTCTCCTCTGTTTGACTGTCTTGTTTATCTATATGTCTAACCACCATCGCCACCCCCCCTACCATCATTCCTGGAACAGCCCTCAACGCAAACAGATCTGGCTGTCAAATAGTGACGTGACACCCAACCAGGGTTGTCTCGCAGCGAGGCCAGCTGTCAGCAAACACCCTCCTGCCTCTTCATCAAACCCCATTCAAACTCAGCTTTATTGACCAACAGGGTCGTCCGTATGTCATGTGCCGTCCCGTCAAGCCAATACCTCCGCGTGCACTGTCCCTAATAAACGACAAACCACTAGAGCGTCTCAAGTGCTATTGAAAGTTTACATGCCACCAGGAGCTGACAGGTAAGGTGGGTGAATGGATGGATGGACTGAACGATGGGAGAATGGATGAATGGGGGCGAACGCGTGCAATCTGTCTGCATCCACGTCCGTGTGGCCACAGCTCTGACACAGGCCACCAGTCTGTACCAGGGAGGGAGAGAGATGAGAGGAGGCTTAGGGCCAAAGATGGATGGAAAGAAGAGGAGCACTGTTTAACTCATAAGACCTATTCATCAGCACTGCAGAGACGAGAGAGCGGGAACGATGGAAAACAAAAAGCCCCTCAAAACTCCTCCAATGCTAATTCACACACTACAGGGTTGTTATTTTCATTATTGAATAAACTATCAGTCACTTGATGATTTTAGCCACATGCCACAAAACAAGTAAATAACAAGAGAAAGCCACAAATCCTCAGATGTGAGCTTGAACAAACTGAACAATACAAATTTGGTAGAAATGTATTGATTTTTAAAAAATAGTTCATTATTATTAAAACAGAGTTTCTAGTAAAAAATTAAATGACGAGAATTTATGGATTTTGTTATTAACTATGCAATGTTCTGTAAACATTTAGTACTACATTAATAAATATTACGTACAGTATTTATGTACTATGACTACATTATCAGTCATATGTATTGTTGTGTAAATATGTTTTGTTGTGTAAACCTGTAACCTTCATCTTCTCACTTATAGTTTATAATGACTCATCCCAATCATCTCAGCCACAGTCATCTGCTTGTGTAAATGTATGTGTGTGTGTGTGTGTGTGGGGGGGGGGGGCTCTGTGGATTATTATTAAAACAGAGTTTCTAGTAAAAAATTAAATGACGAGAATTTATGGATTTTGTTATTAACTATGCAATGTTCTGTAAACATTTAGTACTACATTAATAAATACTACGTACAGTATTTATGTACTATGACTACATTATCAGTCATATGTATTGTTGTGTAAATATGTTTTGTTGTGTAAACCTGTAACCTTCATCTTCTCACTTATAGTTTATAATGACTCATCCCAATCATCTCAGCCACAGTCATCTGCTTGTGTAAATGTATGTGTGTGTGTGTGTGTGTGGGGGGGGGGGTCTCTGTGACACACATGCTACTGCTTGTTCATATGTGCATGTTTTACAGAACATGTCCATCAGCTGATCAATAACATACTCCCACTGAGCTCTTACCACACAGCCGTGATACAGTCGCTTGTACCAACACACACACACACACACACACACACACACACACACACACACAGTGATGCACAGAGCTATCAGTCAAACAGACTGGCCCGGTCTCACCACTCTCACACTGAGGGATCCGTGACAAGAGAGGGGGGAATCCAACAGCAAGCTTTATCGATCCAGACTGGAAACCCCCCTCAGGCACACACAGACACACACACAGACACACACACACACACACAAATACACACACACAAAAAGTGTGCGCATACATGCACGCACAAACAAACGCTACAGCTGTGCTGGATCAATGAGCGCTCCCGTGTGAAGGACAGAGCCATAAAAAGAGGCACACAAACGCAGACACACATACCTCTATACACGCACACACACACACACACACACTATTGAGAGAGATGAAAGGGCTGCTGACTATCAGAGAGCGAGATCAGGGGCAGAGGGCACAGTACATATCATCTGACCTGAACAGTCTCATCTGACACGCTGCAATTTGCCACTGCTCCATGGAGCAAATGTTAACACCGCACTGCGAACACAAACACAAACACACACACACACACACACACACACAGGCCGGAGCATGTAGTCCCAGTCTCGGTTTTCAAACTCATGTTATTACTTTTCAGTTAGAGGGTCAGACGAAGCAGAGGGAAGAGTTTCAGACACAGCCGAGCCCTAAAGGTGTGGCTGCTCTCTTTTGGGTGACTGTGATGAGCAGCTAAACAAATCCATCACTCATCAAATTAAACCCCCTCAAGCCCACACACACACACACACTCACTCTCTCACACACACAGCACATCCCCTAATGTCTGATTTATCCCCGCAGCACATCCATTAACCACAGTTGTGTCAGTTGGTGAGTGAAGAGACAGTGAGGTGCCAGAAACAGGCTATTTCATCAGACTTGAATGATTGGACCTTTTTTTTTTAATCCATCCAATTCCATCTTCTCTCACTTGACAAAACAGGAGATGTCAGCGACACCAATAAATTGATTAGTATTGATTAAATGCTGTCAACAAAGAGGGCAAATGAGGAGGAAATCTCCATTACAGTAAAATTGGAAAGAGAAACGCCTTTTATCAGGTCCTGACACAGCTTAGGATTTGTGCTTTAGGGTTTAAATAAGAGGAAAGGGCAAAGAGGTCACTGACATATTGGGATGACATTTGATCCTTTGCTTTCCATTCTTACCCACCAACTGATCAAAACACTGCAAGCACGCATTCAGCCAAATAAAACTCAAGTGAGCATTTGCAGTACATTTCACAGGACCACAAGGTGAACGTGGGGCAAACTGAATTGGTTCGTGGGAAAATTTCCTACCTGGGATGATGGAGACAGTGTCTTTTTCCCAAGACACAACACTGACGTACTCCTGGACGGCTGAGGGGATGAGGCACTTGAACACGGCAACGTTACCCCGCATGGAGCGCTGGTCGGCCACACGGACGGTGTAGGGCTCCCTGAATACTGGTGTGTGGAGAAAAGAGCTGGGGTCAGTCGGTTGGTTGGTTGGATGTTACAGAGATGAAAAATAAGGATTGACAACACTTTGATCTCTAGTTTTAGTCAGTGACGCAGTGCTTTAAGTGAAAATTACTAACACACAATTTCTTGGGATCAAATTAAGCCCGCAACTGGTGACTGGTTTGAGCTGTCAGAGATTAATAATAAAAACTCTAAAAAATATTCAGTTTGAAATGATGCTACCAAAATGTGTCTTTTTGCTGACTTAAGGACAGTATTTTTCTGTCTTTCAAAGTGGCACGGTACAGTTAACATCCATTGGTCTTGTTTAAGCCATAGACAAAGCAGAGGCCAACAAATATGTCGGGTGTTCTCGTCTGGTCGGTTCTCTCTTTAGCCCCAGGTTTGACTGTAAGAGGGGCTGACTTGGAGCTGCGCTGAAGAGGATACGCAGTGAGTGGCCCTTGGCCTTTTAAAGAACAATGCCGCAGATGCTACGAGACGGCGAGGAGTGGAGGGTTGCTCGCGGCCGATGGAACTGTCACATGCAGGCGCCAGGCGGCAAAAACACCCCCCCTGCACATGGCATGCCGAGCACTAGGCTGTGAATCTGTGCCAGTGTACGGAGAGGATGGTGGTGATTAAGACGGGCTTAATGATGAAAACAGTAGCCTGTAGCTAACTAAATTATCTCTCCAGTTAACTCTGTCACATTGAGATGAGTGAGAAATGTGAAGTGCTGAATCAGAGCATAGATTTTCATGATAGAAATGAAGTGAAGTGAAATGGTATTAATGGATTATGTTGGTGCGGAGGGGAGACGGGTTGTTCCAGGGCGTGCTACTTTGACAGACGGAACAGAAAGCAGCGCTTTCTGAACGGAACTCTGGGGGCTTCCGCCACAACCTAATTCCATTTGCATAAAGGGCTGTTGCCAAATGTTTCCCCCACTAACCCTGGCACATACAAAAGCGAGGCTACTTGGAATGAGTGGGGGGGGGGGAAACAACACAATTACAGAAATAAGACGGGGTCTCAGAGTGATAATGGGGGGTCTGGGATGACAGTCTGATAAACCCCATCAACCAGGCTTCCCTGAAGCGAATGAGGACGGTAATAGCTTAACAATGTAAAACACACATACACACTCGTACCAAACAGGGAGTGGCCCCACCCTTCCATGTGTTCACGCTCTCCCCCAGCTCTCCAGTGATATAATTAACGCCTAGCCTGAAGACCAGTTTCTCTGGTCATTAATAATGCTTTATGCCAGCCGCCACTGTCACTGGAACCCAGTAGAGCCAAAGCCAGTGTCCTTGTCCAAACGGTGGGGAGTCTTTCACCTTTATGTTCCTGGGTCTGATGCTGTCCATTGCTTTTACATTGTTCTACTTTTTCATACCTGGCTGAACCCTGACCCCTGTCTTTCTTTCTTTGTTGACTTGCGAAGGACTTCAGATTCCATCAATTTGTTGACATTTATCCTTGCATTATACCGTATATGTGACCATGGCCTTTAGACGCATCGCAGCGTTGCCATGATACTTTGTATCTCAGCTAAATGGATGGTTGCAGTAAGATATCCTCCCGAGAGCGCATCACATCGGTCACCTGACACGCAGGCCACTAATATGAGCTGAAGTCTCATTTGTAAACAAATCCGAACAGCAGGACAAACAATTCCGATCAAGTCTTCGTTTCAGTTCTTCGTTTAAACAGCCTTTCGCTTTTCATCGACGCCGTCCACCTGCAGATCAATAACCAGAATCGACTGGGTAGCCTCGGCTGTCGTGGCCAAGCCAATTCTTTCAATCATTTATTTACTCTTTGATTGACCCTGCTGCCTCCTCTCAATAGCAGCGGACAATCCCCAGCGCCCACTGAGCCTCTCATAGAGTGTTTAAAATCAGCTTGACAGCTTGTAAATGTTTGCGGCGAAGATGACAGTCATCGCATGTCGATGCAGCAGTGGTTCAAACCCAGTCAAGGTCACATCAGGTTTGCACACCCAGTGCTTTGACCCCAGCTTGTCCTACACTTGCTAACCTCTACAAAAGGTGCTGTTTAAACAGCCCGTGCCCTGTACACCACCGTGCAACCAGTTCCGATAAAACACAACTGTTGTGATAGCATTGTCATTTAACACACGTTCGGCTCCAAGATATGAAAGACACCGGGGGAAAAAACATTATACATTCATTCTCCTAAGCCTTGTGACAGGATGCAAATGGTAACCCAACTGATTTGTGTGTAAATTGCACTCCCCCTCATCGCATGCGCAGCAGAATCATTAGGATGTTACTGATGCCTGACTATATGCAGCCTGGTTGCCTAGGAACGAGCTAAAACATGGGTCTGGTGCACTGGGTGCACTGGGAGGCAAGTCCTGTATCACTGTCGCTTCAATAATTAACGACAGGGAAACCAAATACTGCATTTACTTATTCATAAAGCGAGCAACAAAAACACAGAGACGAAAGAGAGAAGGAGCAAAATAATGACATACAGACGTAATGAGTGGAAGGAGGTTTTATTATGGAATGGCTAGGAAAAGCAGTTCTGGTGTGTGTCAGGTTCAGAGACCTTACTTACTAAGAAAATGTCAGCCAGAGAAGAAATGAGGAGGGCAGATGGAGGAGAGGGATCTTAACACCTGCTGTCTTGGCCTGAGCACAACTAGGTTGGTGTATTTGAGTTGGGACAAAAGGGAGATGGGGTGATCTCATTAAACAGGTGTCCTCATTTCATTAAGTTTGTTTGAGGAGGTGCGGTGTGCACCAAAAAAAAAAACGAGACCCTCGCGTTTCAAGCGGGACACTTTGCAAAGTGATATTGATGAGTTCCTGTGTGTGCAAACTGTGCGCTTTCATTTTTCAGAGAAAAGTCACACATTTGTTGTTGGGTCCTTTGACTTGTTACCAAAAGTAAAAAAGAAAAAGGATTTGTGATATCCTAAAAAATGGGAGAGGAGAGGAGATGCCTTTTTAAAAAGAGTAAATGTTATTGCTTAAATTATGGAGGCTGCCAAGACCTGTTTATGGGCAGAGGTGTCCAATTCAATCACCAGAGGAGTCATTAAAAAAAAAAATCAGGGACAAACAGGGCCATATACTGTATATTGAATATTTTCAACCCAAGGTGGCCATTCTTTTCATAATTAATATATCCCACGTGAAAATAAGCCAATTTCTAAAAAAAAAAAAAAAAAATTTTTTTGAAAAAGAGACCATCGCAAATAAAAAAATCTCCTTTGGTAAACAAATCTAACTAAGAATAAAACTAATATTTTCATGGCAACTTAGATGGATGTAAAGAACTAGAAAGAATGATTATTAGTAATGAATCTGCAGCGTTACATCATAAGAAAATTTAGCAATGCATCGTGTGCATGTAAATTTTAACTTCTGACAAAGCAGATCGTGTGTTTGCACGTTAGAGAATAAATCACTTGTTTGGTTAGATTCTTTTCAGAGGAAAACAAATGTTTGTGAATGGATTGTCCAGCTGTCAGTCAAATCTTATCCTAAAATCGTTCAATCTGACATTTAAAACACAAAGTATGTGCGTGCAAAAGATCGCTGTCGCACAGACCCTATCAAAGAAGCTGAAGAAAACGTTAGGACGGAAAACTAGATTAGCTCCAATGAATGAGCCAAACAAAAACATAGACAGGGGTGAAAAAAAGCAGCCCACATAGTGATTTTCATAAATGTAGAGCTATCCAGACAGGTGCTGGTGCTATTATTGGACCGCAATCAGCATGCATGGGAGAGGGTGAGAAAGAGGGGGAGGGACATGGAGAGATGTGAAGATGTGAACGGAGAGAGGGAGAGAGAGAGGGAGAGAGAGACGGATGGTGATGGGGGTGGGGGTGTGGCAGATTTTTGGGGGGTGTCACACTGCGAGCTGTCGGCTGTCATCATTCTCCTGCGCCACCTGAGACAGGGTATGCCACACCCTAGCGCTCACGCCTCTGTCGCCCATGGCAACTGCAGGGTTGTGTACGTGCGTGAACGCAGGAGTGAGCGTGTGTGCGCGTGTGTGTGTGTAATGTGTAGAACTCTGGAGGTAATGAGGTGCACACATTACACACATGCACGTGAGGCCTGGTTATGGAGCTGTGGAGTTCTGGTTGCCTCAGCATTTAATTGATTAATTGTTGTAATTATTTGGGAGGGAAGGTCATCCCAACACTGAGGCTGGCTAGAAGGTCACTCTCACGCTGGAGGGACTGTCTTCCTCTGGGGACCACACAGGCCATATGTGTGTGTGTGTGTGTGTGTGTTGGTGGTGAAGAGGAAAAAAAATCAGCAGGGTTTTTGGAGAATAGTCGAATTTATATTATGCATGTGTGATAGAGAATTGCTGACTGATTCTCTGTGCGGCATTGATCAAAATAATCAAAATGTCTTCCTGGCTAGAACCAAATCCACTTTTTTTCACGATTCTGTTCACATCTTTCCATGTCTGTAGATGACTCTCCAAAATCGTTCTTGCCAAACACCCCGACAAAGAGCTGGCAACCAAACACCAGGAGCCAGCTTGATGAAAATGGCTCTCCGTGTGTGTGTGTGTGTGTGTGTGTGTGTGTGTGTGTGTAGTTAGGGGACTTTCCAGTCCATGGACAGATGGAGAGACTGGGAGACAGGAGGCTTGCTGGCATGAGCTGTGCACAGGCTGGTGTGCATGTTCGATTGTGTGTGTGTGTGTGTGTGTTTGTGTCTGAGCGTGAGCATGCGTGCGTGTACACGTGTATGCAGTGTGTATTACATTAGGTCATAGGTATGTGTCTGTGATGTTTCTGTGTTTGTTTGTGAGTGTAAGAAGGGGCACCAAACACACCTTCCCTCAGTGTTTGGTGCCTCTCTCCAGCTTTGACCTTGGCAGGGAGTGCGGACAGGTCACTGGACCAGCTGTTTACGTACCTGCGCGTCTGCCTTTAGGAAGATTTTTTTTATCCACAGGGACGAGACGTGTTGCTCTGAGCGAAGTTGGTTTACTGTGACTGCTGTTTGGGTGCCTATATTTACAAGTGTTAGGCTGCAGCTAGGTAATGCAGCTGTGATGGTTTTATTGTGTGGAAACTGCTTCCAGATGGGTATTGAGACAATCGTCTGTAAATACAGGAAGTTGAAGACATCTTGGTGTAGGGGTACTAGGAGTTTAGCAATGATTGCATTGTTGGGGGGTGTCAGCATTGCTAAAATGCTTTCACTTGGAGTTGAATCCCCCAGCGACTCATCGTTCTCTCTGACCGTTAGTTAGGTTTACATAATGTCAACCCTCACCTGCTTTGATGTGGATGCTGGGGCTTCGAATCTTTCCTGCCTGGTTCTCAGCAGTGCAAAAGTACTCGTTGTCGTGGATAATGCTGTTATAGGCGGAGGGAGAGAACGGGTAGAGCTGAAGGGTGCCGTTGGCGTGCACGTGGCGGATATGTGGCACGTCGTAAATGTCGTCTCCGGCGGCCAGGTACCAGCGCAAGACGGCATGGGGGGCGCCGCCCGCAGGGCAGGGCAGGGACACCCCCACCGAGCTGGAGAAGGTCACCCGCTGCAGGGAGGCATTCACAAAGTACAGCCGTGTGGAGACAACATCCTCGCTGTTGACTGTGAAGAGAAAGGAAGACAGAGTTGGTTAACAGAGATGTGTCTACAGCATTGTCCACATTAAATTTAGTTGAATGAGACAATACTATCGTAGTTCTATTACTGAAAAAAACATAACATATATGGTGATCAAACACAAATACACTATCCAGGTTGACAACTTTTGCCCTGTGTGCCAAACCACCCATCTCATCACATATGCATTAGCCTAATATCTTTAATCTAATGTAATGCATCCAGGGAGACTTGAGAAAATCGGTGCTCGATAGGAGGTCAGAAAACCTGACCCCCTCCACAAAGCTCCTGTCACATCACTGTTGGCAGGACTCCATCAGAGGAGGTGACTAAGTATTGTTGTTGTTGCAGGAACGCAAGAGCTGCTCCAGGAGAAGTTGTCCTAGGGGACTTGGACCACCCCATACCCTCGCTCTCAAAGCTCAGTCCCCATGTATCGAGTTGGGTTTCAAAGCATCGCTAACATATGTGTGTTTCTCTGCGTGTGGTGGTGAGGGGTGGGGGGGTTAAGGAGGGGGGCAGGCGTGTAGAGAAGTGTAAAGAAGTGCTGAGCTCAGCTCTGCTGGGGGCCAGGGGAAGACGCTGTGCCCCGAGCCAGAGAATTTTCTTCTCAGACAATGATACTTAATTAATCCCTTTTCTTGGATTGTGTCAACAAAGCCGGGATTAGCCCTATCTCTTTAATTCTCTCTGTGCTGGGAGGAAACAGGGTGTTGGCTAAGGCACATGAATGGAGATATAAAGACGCTATCTGATGTCATTTAAGCTCCCATTTCGACAGACACTATACATCAATGGATATCATTAGTAACCTGCTAAAAATGAACAACAGAATCCTTTTGGCTGCCTTCTTAAATACATGTCAAGAACATGACCGATACCAGAGACGGTGCTTTTGAACCATTTAAAGAGTAGCATGCAATGAGATTATGACATTAATAAAATGGCGTGAACTGAATGAATCACATGAGGAAAGGGGATTAGGGATAAAAACAAAGCTGACAAAATGTGATTTTCACTCCCTTTGTGCAGCTATCTGCATCCTCTGATCTCATCTTTTCAAGTTCCCTTTTTAGGCTTTTGGTTTCACACCTACCATCAGTCTTCCACCCTTACCAGAATACACATCTCCTGCCACACTGGAAACAGGCAACGTCATGAGATTGAAATTTGTATGCCAGACGTGGAGTGTTAAACCCACATAATCTCCTTTCGCATTTAACACACACACAGTCTATCCACTCTGTCATCGCACAGCCGTGGGAGGCCAATGTCCGACTTCCCTATAGTTCTCATGCCTGTGTGGGTGTAGGGCAAAAGGAGAGATCGGGGAGCCAAGCAGAAGGAGTGCAATACTGTATACAGGACATGGGTGACTGGTTGAGGGAAAGGTGCTCCATTACAAAGGTGTTTGGATGCGACCCAGTCAGGGAGTGGGTCTGTGTGTGCGAGTGTGTGTGTGTGTGTTAAGGTCAAAGGGATATGGGAGGTTAATGTTAAATGACTGCCACCGCTCTGGATGTCAAAGAGGCTGAGGTGCACAGGAGAACAGTCCATGTGCAGAGCATGAGACTGAAAACGCTTGTGCATATCAGCACAGGAGAGATGTTCATGGGTTGGAGAGTAATTGTCGTACTGACTACCAGCTAAAATTGGAGCTGATCCTCTGTGTTTAAAAAAAATAAATCTACATTTCAGGTCAAGTTCAAACCCATGCTGCCATCTGAATCCATGTCAATCTCTCTCAGGGGCTGCTCAGCTGACTGATCTGCACTTTCAGCACCAAGGAGAGCGCCACAATGTACTGCTGGCTGAGGAACACAGGAGCAAACCATATCGAGCAGACGAGGAGGAAACTGTGACGTAATGACAGCGACCTGCTTCTCTCTGATGAGAAGTGCTGTTTTTAGAAGCAGGATGTTTCTGAGACCAAAAAAACAACATAATTCTCGTTGTTCAGGACCTCACAAAAAAATATTTCAGAATACTATCATGGCATCACATAATAGGAAAATTATCTTATATGTGCAAATGTGAATACATAGAACACCAAGTGGTCTATGTATTGAAATTGTCGAATTGGTTTGGTCAACTTTGCATTCATACGAAAGTTTGGAGTGAAAGTAGGAGGGTGTGTAAGTCATTCATTCATGCATTCATTCAACTTTTCTGCTTACAGGCTAACAATGTTAATGCAAAGCCTGGTTTTACAGCTAACTCAGTTGGGCCCAAGCTTTAAGGTCGAGAAAATCTTTTAAAACAAAATCAGCATCATGCCACTTTTTAATCCTTGTGGTTCACTGATATTCCTCCTTAAAACACATATGGGGACAAATAGTCGCAAATAAAAAGACGAATAACTTATAGGGGAATCGGTGCTGATGCCCCCACATCAGCATCCTGCAGGGAAACGGACATTTAAAAAGCTGCAGCTTACGATGTGACAGCTAATCGCTTTGTCTGCAGCACAAATTTAGGTCACTGAGTTCATATGTACATACATATATTCATCCACACAAATACACAGTAGATGTATCAGGTCTGCACTGCATGGATTTAAATCTGGAGCCAAACAGGAGCCTGTCATGATAATGTCGACCAAGGGGCTGGTGTTCGTTGCGGTTCAGAGTTTGACCAAGGAGATGACAATTTTGTCACTTGCTATAAAGGGTCCCCTCACTGCAGCTGTTGGTTACATGTGATATGATATGGACACTGGAGCTGTAACTCTTTAAAGGGCAATAGTGGATTTCTGTCTTCCCTTGAACTTTGATCTCTGTGCAATTGACATTAAGCCAAATTTATTGAAATCATCTTTAGTAAGATGCACTTGTTGTGTAACCGAGAACATTTAAATTTGATCCGAACAGTTCTTTCATGAAATATGAATGAAATGTAAAAAATACAACAGGGAGCCAAAGATAAACAATGCCATCAGTCACTATTCGTCATAAACTGTGAATATTTCATGTGAAACAAAACAAAAACACGGAGCACGTTAGCCTAGTTTCTCCTCTTTATTTGGGCAACATCTAACCTCAGATGGTTGTCAGACTCCTCTCATAGCTCAGGGCTTCCTCTGCACCCGTTACCCAGCAGAGAAATAAGGAGCAAAGAAGAAGTATTCATCCGTTTATGAACTATATTCTGATTCCCGTCTTTAAGCCTGAATACACCGATTAAAACAAAGAAGGTCAACGGGGTTTCGCTCAAAAACGCCTCTCAGTTCTTTTCCATTTGTTGATTTTTTTTTTCTTAATTTCCTATTCTTTTCTTTTCCTTTGCTGTCTTTTTACTCAAATCGCACCGTTGCACCTTTTTTCAGATTTTGCAATGGATATGAAAATGGAGTATGAATATGTATGCTGGAGAAGCATGGATATTGCCTATGGTGAACCACTATGCATAATGCAGCTTTTTCTGTCTCATCTACATTAATTCAGACACAACACGCACACACACACACACGCACACACACACTGAGATTCATACCATTACGTGCAAAGAAAACAGGGCTATAAATCCCACTCCTACTCCCCACCGCTCTCACTTTTTTCTCTCCTTCAAACACACACACTAAAAGTCACATAAATACATTTCGGATTGCACATATACATTCATAATAGCAAGTGGATTTCCAATACGGCGAGCTGTGTAGCACTACAGATAACAGCACACAAAACACATTCAGGCCAAACAACAGCTGAAGCACTGAAGTCAATGACAATACAGTCTTTGTAGTGATGGTACAGAAAACTAGCAGGACATAATAGGCAAAAGATACGATCCTGTTTGATAGAGGAGGGAGCTCATTTCATATACAATGACTCCAGATTGAGATATGCATTAGGCTGGCATGATAATGTGTGTCTGGTTTTGTGTGCAGTCAGAAAGGAAGTAATTGTCTAGCATGGTGTCATTTCACTGAGAGAAACACTGGAGACAAGAAAGAAAAACTGCAAGGCATGATATTGGGGATGTGAATACACTATGCATGAATGCATGCACACACACACACACACACACAGACAGGGAAGGGTGGTGGAAGGTGGTAAACATCCCCTATACGGGGTTTATGCCGTGTCAGTAAAATATTAGGCAGCCATTTCAGCATTTGAAAATTCACATCTCCCTCTTCAAAAAGATGATTTCCGCTGCTGAAGTGAGTGTCAGATTTGTAGAGATGTTTTTTTTTTATTCTCCCTCGGAGACAGGACCATAAAATGTTTGATAGTAAGCAGAACAGGAGAGAGTGAAAGAGAAAGATGATCGTGAGGAAGACGCTGAAGTATGACTGACTGACTTTTTTTTTTTTTTTTTTTTTTTTTGCCAGTCAAGAAATGACCATCAGTCTTTGTGCCAAACGGAGAGGTCACCGGGCTACCAGGCGCTGCTGCTGTGCATAAAACCTGTTGAGTGTGTTGAGTGTGACAGCTTGGTGCCATAACTGCTGTTGCTATGGACTGTACAATCCACAGCTGTATAATGACAGACATTTGAGCCCACGGGGAACACTGGGGTTGTTTACTGAAGAGTGGTGCATGACATCTGAACCCACTCAGTCACTGCAAGACTATCCCTCATACCAAGTCCTGGCCTGCACCATACAGTTAACTTCTGCTGTGTCATTCTACTCATGATACACTGAAAACAACATCAGCATCTGCGCATCTAAGAGTGTCCTGTTTTAATCAAACAACAAAGGTTTGCTTGGATGAGCCTCGCAGGCAAGACCAAGACTGCCATTATTATCTAACACCAATTGGCCGACGTGTTTCTAGACAAACAAAATGTTCAGACTGGATCTGAGACTTGATCAGATGGACGTGTTTATGCTGCAGCCGTTCAACTGCCAAACGCAGAGCGCCAGCACTCGACAGGGAAAACAGGCTTGCTCGCTGGAGCACGACGAGGGAGGTGAAGTTAACGTGAGGGGTGACATGTAGCGATTACACTGCGGGGCTGTCTCTCTCCGAGACAGCTGACTGACTGCACAGACACAGTGGGACCCTGGGAAATGAGAAGTGAGACACGGAGCTAGTGGCCTTTTAGTGATTTGACCCTGTGCGACTTTCTTTTTTTTTTTTTTTTGGCCAAGTCCCATGCAGTCACGTGCGTCACGGATCCAACGTCGACGACCAGCACCCATGACAGTAATCTCCATAATACCAGTGTGTTGTCTAATTAACATAAATCATCATATGATGGCCTTAAAGCGAGTGTTTCAAACTAGAGAGGGGGTCTGTTTAACCGCTTAACGTCCTTTACGCACGAGTTGGCACCAGAATTACGCATGCGTATTGTTGACTATATGTGAGTTACTGATGCACTGATGCAGGATGTTTTCAAAAAAAATTTTTTTATATAACAGAGACACATAAAGAGAGAAACAACAAACACTTGAATCAACAACTGAAGCCTGGACTCAGACGCAACAGCTGAGTGCACGGTGCGGGTGTAGCCTGGTGGCAGGGAGACTCTGACTCATACCGCAATTACCGGGCTCCCCCTGCAAGCACTGCTCCACCAGTCGGTGTCTGTTTTGACTCCCAGTCTACACACAGCCCGCGGTCTGCGGCTCACACAGGTCTCCACACAGGACTCCACACTACACAGGACTCGTGTGGAGGAATGGGAACTCTGATCCACGACGCACGGGTTGGTCCCATTCACCCTCACTACCGTCATCACACGTCCGCTCAAACCTGACCTGTCGTTTACTGAGATCCACAATAAAAGTGTTGACAATTCACAAATGACGACATCTGATCCGCACAGACACACAAAAAAAGAAACCCGCAAATAAGGCGGTTTACATCCGGGAGGGATGATGAGTCTGTGCTCGGATTAATATGTGTTGCAGGAGGCCTGTCGGCCGAAACTGGATGAAACCGGAATCACATTAATTGATGAAATAATTACAGCAAAGGACCCTCACTGCACCTCAATCACTCCACGTTGTTTTTACTGCGGTTTGGCGCAGTCGCCGATTGGCGCTCATCAAAAATCAGCGCTAAGAACGTGTTGCCCCTTTCCCACCTGGTTGAATTAGATCTATTAATTGCACTAATTATTGAAGCCTTCTCCAATTTCTCAGGGCCCGCGCTGGCCTGTCGGGCCTCTGAGCCGATTCCCACACGCTCCTCAGCTGAGTTTGTCTCAATTTGATTTCCATAAAAATGACAAGCGACCTCCCAAATCATGACAAAGAGGAATGAGTGTACCCCCCCTCCTCCTCTCCCTCTATCTATCCATCTATCCATCCCTCTGCTCTCCCCCTCCTCCCGCACTCATGGGTGCAGGTGTGTTGATATGCAGCCAAACTAACGCAACAAACAGCCAGTAATGAATGTGGAATTAATGACAGAAAAAAATTGACAAAAACGAATAAATAATCGTAGTGGTGTAATTTGGAATATATATTAAAAAGATGAAATTAAAAAAAAGATGAGGGGAGAATTGTGTGCCATTCCGGGAGGCGCGGCCAGGACAGGAAAAATACGCAGTCCTAATGCATATGCATGTGTGATAATACACCAGTCACCCTTTTTCCTCCCCCTGCAAAACAAAGTTTCTGAAAAAAATATATGGATCTGAAATCCACAGCTGTCACGCGGGACAACAAATCGCAGCTGCCTCGTGCAAAGTGTCTGGAACATGGCGTTGGAAAGCAACGGAAAATGGAAGTTTGTTTTCCACTGCGTTATCTACATCTCTCCCATCTCAAGCACTCTTTCCGCTCCAGTGGCTGTTTGCAGCCCCCAGCCCTCCCCCTCCTCCTCCTCCTCCCCTCTCCCTCTCTCTCTCTCTCTCTGTCACACACACACACACACACACACAGCACATCTCGTTCAGTCACGGGACAGCACGACGTACAGTGTGTATAATCGAAATAGACCCTGTAATCCAATTACATGCAACAAAAACAGCAGAGTGGCGCTCGCCGCAGCTGCAGCCTGGCAGAGGGCACTGCCAAGGCCAGCCAGGGAGACCAGCACCACGAAGCGCGCGCACCATCCACTTTATAGAAACCAAATCTTTCACCATATCCACGCTGCATCCATCAGATACGATCCAGGATGGCTTATTCTAACGCACAGAACGGTGCGTCAAAGAAAACGGGCCAGTGTGAAGTGGGGGGTTAAAAACATAGTGGTTATTTTTTGTTATAATTGTTATTTTTCTTGTTGCAAAGTAAAAGAAATTCATGCATAACTAAAGATACTATATATTTTTTTGTATTTTGTTTTTGGTGTTCATTCAGAACCGAATCACTCGTCTCCCATCTGCAGCATTTAGAGCGAAGCCAATCAGCAGAATCTGGTGCCACAGAAAATGGTGGATGAATAATTAGAGCAGGGATGATAAGCAGCGAGTCCGCATACGCTGCGCCTTATCCGCGAAAAGAACCTGTGATACACGGTCTCGCCTTTCAAACGTCCAACCGGGACACGTTCTGTGCAAATGAAAGGCCAGCGCTCAATACTCCCATGCAGCATCGGGTCACACCATAAAACGTATTGACCCTTGTTGCCTCACAGCGGCGCAAACTCCACCGCATGCACGCGCGCACTTGCGTTTGCACACAATTACAATGGTTCCTTGCCAAGAAAATTAACTGACACAAATTACGGTTTTGTACCCAAACGCAACCAAAGATTTTCCCCATGCGCGCACGCGCGCGCGCAAATATTCTACTTGTTTTTTGTTTTG
Source organism: Trinectes maculatus (assembly GCA_016785345.1). Lineage (NCBI taxonomy): Eukaryota > Metazoa > Chordata > Actinopteri > Pleuronectiformes > Achiridae > Trinectes > Trinectes maculatus. The sequence continues at coordinate 103,888 of JAFBJQ010000842.1, forward strand.
GTTTTTTTTTTGGGGGGGGGGGCAAAAAGTAAAAAGTCCACAAATAGATTAAAACTCTTGTGCTGTCTTGGACTTTTGCGAGTAAAAAAAAAAAAGCCTATCAGCTGTGTCCAGCATCAGCGCTCGAGGTCGCCCATCTCTCCGTGCGCGCGCCTGCAGATCCTTGTCTGCCTCTCCTCCTATTCAACAGCCTCCATATTCACATCTCCACATATTCATCATGCAAAATGCTAATGCCCGGGTCTTTTTCATCCCCACGGGCACCGTGCGCACTTTGGGCACCTGCGCCCTTTTCCCCTGCGGTCATCCACATTAAGCGCATATTGATTTTATGATCAGCCTTTTTTTTTTTAATGAATGTTTAGTCATATTATCAGCTGATCACAGTGAGACACTATGGCTGTGAGAGGGGGGTGGGGGATTAGAATGAAGGCTGAAAAACATCCTCTGGAAACATGAAGAAAAGTTATCAGTCGTCCTCCAACGGTGACTCAGAGTTTAATTCCACATCTGCGCCCTTCCCCTGTGAACGTGACCACTTCAACCCAACAACACCTCTCCTGCTGACACGCTGATGAACACGCACAGCCAACTTCAGGATCACAATGAGAGGAGACAGCAGACAGATAAGCAGCACCCACACAGGCGCCTTTCCCACCTACCTTCTTGCAGAGAATACAGCAGAAGTAAAGTTACAAGCCACATGCCATTAAAAGCAGTTATATTTCACAGAAATGGTGTGCAGCCCCCGAGAAGAGTGCACGGCGCAGCGGTCGGCCAGGCGAGGCTCCGTGCTGGACTGGTTCTGCTGATGCTCCCCGGCGGTCTCTCCAGCCCTGGTCCCACACTCTCCAACGCCGAGAAGCGAGCCGCGGAGAAAGTACCGCCTCTGCTCCGAGCTCTCTCCTCCCCTTACCGGGACAGGCTGCTGTCGCCCCACCCCCAGTCTCCTAGTGATGCGCCGTGGAGAGGGGAGCCATGCGCGCAGCCAACGCCAAACCACAGGGGACCCGTGCGTCACGCGCGATGGATAGACGGGTTTGTGTCGTTTTGGCTGGTGCCACAACAAGTGCACACTCAAAAGACACCCACTTACAAGTGACCTGAATTGTGTTTTTGTGCAGGTAAATGTAGAAAAGCAGCGGGGATGCCTGCGCATGCACCCCCCACCACCAACCCCCACCAATGCAAATCAACAGAGGGATTTCCATATATCAGTTGCCTTTGTTTTGTCTGTGCAGCGGGAAGCGCAGGGAAGTGGAGGCAAAGTTGTCCTCTCCTGTGCAGAGAAGGAGAGGAGCATTCACAGCATGAGGTCCAGGTGAGCAGGGCTGATGGTGGGAAGGAGCAGCGCCTCCTGTGTGTCACTTCAACACTCTGCTGCCGCTGAAATGGGCTTATTTGGGGGCTTTTTTGGAGAATATTGATGTTAAGAGACAGCAGGGGAATGGTCTACTTCATTAAAAGGCCTGTATGGGTGTGTGATCGAAATGATCAATAAATTCATTAAATTAGACCTTTGGCTGCTCTCTCGCTCTCTCACATACACACACACACTGACAGAGAGAGAGAGAGAGAGTGTCAGTTTTTTACAGATTCAAAACTGCCTTTAACAAGAGGCTGAGGAGGGAAGCAGCCGGGACAAACAACCTGCAGCTGCTACAACAACACAACTCTGCTTTGCATGTATTTACACTGCAGCTCAGAGTCTGACCGGGACACAGTCTGAACAACTGGGCCCAGTACTTGGATTACACTTGTAGGTGTGTGTGATACAAAATAGCTCATCATAACCTCAGTCTATATGTGTAGAATCAGTGGAGGTGGGCTCCCCTGCATGATGCAGTGTCAGCATGAGCCAAACTATCTTACCTAACAGCTGTTCCCAACTTACTGTGTGCTTTGTAAAAAAAAAAAATATTTGCAATTATTGCAATCAGCGTCTGAGATTTCTGCACTGCACCATCCAATCTGTCACCTGACTGATTATCACAGATAAATAAATGCCAACGCATGTTTGATTGTCGAGTTCCGATTCACGCCAACAGCCGACTCCACCCATTTTCCCATACTACTTATCTGACGTCAGCAAATATGACACCAGCTCCCCTCTCCACCATCACCTCTTTCTGTGTCTGGAATAAAGTGGTGTTTTCAGCGTCGAAGCCAAAGATAGTCCTGGTTGTGGAGTCAAGCTGAGGCCTCTCTCGCTCCCACCGAAGAGACGCTATGGTATGGCACACTCTGCCTCCACTCTCCATTATGTAACAGGTGGAAGCACACACACACACACACACACACAGTATATACACACACCTACGCACCCTCTCTGTCTCTCTCTCAAACAGACCCACAAATGTGCACAAGTGAACACCACACAAACAACCAGGACACATACTCAGGAGAACGTCCATTATATGTCCTGTAGATCCATATGTGTAACTGAATATTGTTTTCCTGGGTGAATGTGGGTTTTTGCGGGTTTACACACACACTCCCCTGTAGCTGCACACTGTGTTTCAGGGTTCAGGTGCAGCCTGTGGTGCATGTCGAGTGAGACGGGCACTCCAGCTTGGAAATCTGACAGCCTTCAGAGCAAATAATCTGTCTCTGCATCATGTATTCTGCACCTTAATACTCCTCCTCATGTCCCAATGACAAACTGGACTTACAACAGCATCCAGCACCTTGACACTCAAAACCGAGCCGCTCGCACACGGAGGCTCCACCCAGCAGCCCTGTATGGCAACACATGAAGTCTCTGTCAGGACTTCAAAAGGCAGTGCAGCAGCCTGGTTAAGGGGCTGATGTGACTCGGCCTGACAGCACCAAGCAGGTTGTACTCGATGTCAGCCAGTGATCATCATGGGGGCTGACAGGCTAAGCTGGCCCAGCCAGGCCAAAGCAGCTCCCAGACAGCTCCGGCGACTGTCACAGAGGACAGGACCCAGGACAGGCTGCCACCACACCGCTAAAAACCACAAGCACCATGTGACTCGTCTCCATCACTCTGCTCCGCCGTTGCCTGGAGATATAGGGAAGGAGGTAAGAAGGAAAGGGAGAGGAAGAGAGTTTGTTGGCCGCAGAAGAAAAGGGGCGAGTGCGGTGGGGGGTGGGGGGGGCGAGGGAGAACGTTGAGAGGTGGCAGGCAGTGAGAGTGATGAGGCAGATAAGTTCATGTGGATGTTATTGCTCAGACAATCACAGCTCCCCTCAGGCACTGGCTACATGCTAGGATCATATTAACAAGAATTTATCCATATTAATGCAGCCCCCCCCCCCCCCCAGCCCAACCAAACCATGTCAAGGTCAGAATTAGGAAAAGGTGAGGGCAAATGGTACAGCGGCTTAGCTCCACGCAAGGTCAAAGGGACTGAAATGAGAACGTGGCAGCCACATCAGGTTTGTGAGAATGGACTTCAAGACACAAAAACTAGTGTTTGTGTTAAGAGTCAGTCCTGAGCATGGTGACGCCGTCTAGCTAACTCTGCACGCCGCCGTGCGTGAGCGAGCCTCTGCAGTGGGCTAATAGGAACCACACGCACACACCACCCTGCTGCAGTGCATTAACAGGCGGGCATCAGCCACTGGAGTGTGTTTATCTTTGACTAAGCATGTGCGATTGTTGTGGCAGATGTGTGAGAGTGCATCAGCACATCAGAGGAACGGGAGCCTGTGCGGGTGTCTGCATGGCGGCGGAGAGGACACGCAGGACACGCACCTCTGGATGCTCCTCCACCCCACAGTTGCGTGCGCGTGCATTTGTCTTTGTGCGTTTGCTTGGGTTTTGCATGTGCACACGGACGCGTGTCTTTGCGTCAGAGCACGTGCATGCGCACAGTAGACATGAAGGGGTGTTAATTTATTCAAATGAGCCGGGGAGGATAACGAGAGGATGGGGTGCGGGGCGGAGGTGGTGTAGGCAGGGGGGCACCTTCTCCGGCTGGAGGTTCATCTCTCCACCACCCACACCCCCCAACTTGTTTTTCCACGTTTGCAAACGAGACTATTTGCATGGCTGACAAGGAGGGGGGCATGGGAGACGGGGGGGCGGGGGGACGGGGGGGGGTAGAAGAAGAAAATAGATTTGGAGAAGGGTGATAGAAGAAGAAAATAGATTTGGGGAAGGGTAACGACGTGATTCTGAGGCAGACTGAATGCCTGCAGACAGAAACGTACCGTGCCAGGGCGATACCACCACTTCCAAGATGGCTGCTGCTGGAGGCGTCCTCTGTGGGACCAACCCAGAGACCTGCCGCTCTCGCTCTGTGGTGGCTGACACACAAACACACTTTCCGACCTCAGCTGGAAATCCTCCAGCATAACAAGGAGACTGAAATTTGAACAACTCCAAAAAAAAAAAAAACAGGATTAGCATTGATCATCTGTATTTGAATATATTACAGACTTTGTCAGATGAATGTGGATGTGGCTTGTAAAGAGATATTGATCAGAGATATCTAGTGACACCCAGTGGTCACAATTAAAGATGTTATCATGACCAGAATCTTTCACAGATGAATAAATCCCATAGTCTGGCCTGCTGATCAAGTTTCTTGCTGTTACTTAAGAATATTTACAAAACTTGAAAAAAGACAAGTTAACTAGGATATGTTTGACAAACGTGTCTCGTTCACCGCTCAGATCGCAAACTGCTTCAATCTTTTAGTTGCTGATTTTCTTAACGAGCAACTGCCACAAGATTATTATATCGATAAAGCAGGTGGCCAACTGCCCTGAGGCCCGAAACTGTCACTCATCAACAACAACAACAACAACTACTGTATGTCCCAAGGACAGATGACATAGGAGGATTGAAATACCTCAAAACTGCTGACATTAGCTCCCTCCATGCTATTTTATCTCTCTTCTGAGCAAAGCCTGCACGATTACCAACCAACCCACTGCTGACAAACGCTGATGGCCAGTGATTGTGTTAACAAAACACACAACAACAAAAAACTGGTTCCTCATACAATTGTGGTCCGTACATCAGAAAAATAAAAATTAAATATAGTTATTCAAAGTAATGTACTCATACCCAGATGTACTTTTCAAACACCAAACTGTAGCAACAAGTATAAATACGGGATAACCAAAACCCAATGAGCCACTGTTTGCACTTCATTCTTTTTTAGTTCTGGTCTGTTACATTGTGACATCAACAATAAACCGACAGGAAAGAGACAGAGAGGAAGAGCACTGGCAGGTGTGTGAGCTGCAACTCATGATTATTCTCACTAATGTCAAGGCCTTTGCTAAAGATGTTCCACAACACGTACTCCCACTGTTTACTAAAAAGACTCAATTTCTCTTGGATCTAGTTTAAATATCCATGGCCTCATAAAATGGGGATTTGGTCTGAAAGGCGTGTGGCGGTTAGGGCGGTTTAAAAACATATAGGGACGGACCAAAGCTACAGATACATCCAAAACAAGCAGAACAGGTTGCAGTCAAATGAATGCAAATATCAGACGAGCTGCTCAAAGCACTGCTACAAAGGGAAGGTGAATGTCGGATCATAGATTGTTGTCAAGACCTCATATCATCTGCAGTTTGAGTTTGTGTTTTTGTTTTAATTTTTTTTTAAAAGCATGACACAATGAGAGATGAGGGTCTTCAAACTCACACATCACCAACAAATGAGTGGAGAAACAGTATGTTTATAGACCAGATGCATTTTGTCACTGTTCCCTGACGTCACCCTGACCCTCAGTCACCAGCAGGGTCATCCTGAATGCTGCTGGGAACAGTACCAGATCAGCCCTCTCACACCTGTCCACCATCAGGTGTGTGTGTGTGTGTGTGTGTGTTACTCGTCTAGTGTTGCTGTGCTGTGATGTTATCAGCTCGAGTGAACTGTGTGGTCGGTGTCTTCTCATGCTTACCTCAACTGAAGCCCGTATGAAAAGCAGCTGACCCGAGCCCTGAGGATCCAACCGGCCAAACCACATCTCATCTCCACACGAACCCATCAGGAGAGAGAGAGAGGGAAGTCGCTGGGACTCACCCAGCTGACAGCTCCTGTCTCCCCCCGGAACGACTTATGTATTCAGGGATGATGAATCAGGCGCAGTTTGGTGTTTTTTTCTTACAGGTGGCGCAGTGATGAATGCGCTTTGTCACCGCAGCCGCAGCCGCAGCAGCAGCGAAGCCTCCTGTTTACAGATCACCACCATACTAACACACTGTGTTGCACGAGGGTGGTCCGCCGCTGTCCACGTGCACCACTTTCAAACATCTGGTGCACACGTGAATTCATGTCACTCCTTTATATTAGTTTTTTTATGATTCGTGTCTAACTTATATTTAATATGGGTCTTTGGAAACTTTCCACCTACTTGTTCCTCTTCTCCGTGTTTAATGTCACGCGCTTCAACGATCACTTCCTCGCGTCTTGTCAGGGGAAGTTCTACAGATGGTTCTTCTTCCTGTGGTCGAGCTTGTCTTAGGATGCCACCATGTGGCTGGTTGTGTTACTGCAGTTTATTTCTTTTTGTAATGAAAAGTTAATCTAAGACACGACCCGCAAGAGAACAGCATTTCAAAATAAAACAGGAAATAGCCAGGATACACACAGCTACAAGATAAATGAGGACGCTGGACTGACGAAAACAGGAAGTAACAAATATTGTACTATGAGGCAGGTGAGTGCTGAGCACTTTTATTGTCTTAGAATTATTGTTTGATGTTTATTATTATTATTGTTTATTGTTTTGTTATTTGTGTGTGATTCAAGAGTGTTGTGATCTTTATTAAGCATGCTTATTACATATTTGGGCCTAAATTTTATAGTTTAGTTTAGTTTAAAGTTTATGTCTCTAAATGACTTTGCATCTAATTGGGGTTACAAATGAGATTTAGTTTCAGATACAGTAACAAATGAGGACATTTAAAAAGAAAAATGTCTGGTGTTTTGATTTACAAAAAATCCAAAAAGGATCTATTTAGGTCAGACAAAAACATAAATACAGTAGGTTAAACACACTTTATTAACATAAAATTATTTCATTTTAAACACACATAAACGTTGGGAACACTTGTGGCGCATTGATGACCTCCCCCTTGTTTACGCCTCTTCAATGCGCCTTGGCTGTAGATAAAAAAAGAAAACAATCAGTTATTTTCATGTCTAAACATGCCAGTGTGTGACGTGTTTTGTCCCATAATGGCCAGCAGATGTCACTATAAAATCATATTGTGTTTCAGCTTTTTGAATCCAGCTCCCATACCTTGGATTTGCCACAGTTGGCGATCTTGTTGCCTTTAGAAGAAAATAAAAGGATTAGAGTCAACTTTTGCAACTAAGCTACTAAATGTAAAGAAAACAAAGCTACACAGTGTAGCGCAGATATGAGCCACATAGCACACACACACACACACACACACACACACACACACACACACACACACACACACACACACACACACACACACACAGCTGTTGACTTACCTGCCAGTAATATGATGGAAAGGAACACAATGACCCCAGCAAACACCAGACCTCCAACACGTAGTGTGTGGTAGTCTACAAATACACAAATACACGTAATCTTCCTTTTTCAATCTTTCTTTCTATCTCCTTTTTACAGAAGTTAAACATTTCAAATATTTCATCTCTGCATTTTATATTTCATCACGCAAAACGTTTGTCACTCACCATATACGAAGTCTGCATCGGGGTCAAATTCAGCACCTGGGGACAGAGAGGAGTGGACAGAGGTAGAAACCCAGTAAAGGTCTCATGCAGAAATCACAGCTATCGTCTAAAGTAGGATGAAAGCTCATGAAACACAATAATTTGATCAATGAATTCAATTGATTTGTTAGATATGGTACTTTGCAAAGCAAGAAAATAGGTCATAGTCAGCATTGCTCTAGTCCATGAACGTGCTATTTTGGGATAGTCTGGAAAGGGCCACACATGAAATTTTGAATTATGTTTGTATACTATATATGTTAGCATAACCCTCTAATGTTGTCAGACTTGCATTGCGTTACCCAGTATATCCGCGGCATTCTTGAAATAAAACAGTTAATAAGTCAACCTTGTGTTAGCCAGGTCCTGACTCAGAAACAGAAACACATGAGTGGCTGTGACCTTGTTAGTGTTAGTGTCATATTAAAATGGCTTTGTCATACATCCCTGCAGATTAGATGCTGTGTAACGTACCTTTAGGAGACGACATGTTGCCTCTGCTGTTTGTGTGTTCAGTGAACAAAACTGGAGGGACATAATACAAGCGGTTAACAAAAGGCTGGTGATCACATTAGCCTCCAGCTGGGGATCCAACCACGGCTGCTGTTACAAACACTTAGACCTGGCACAACGTCTTTTTATATGATGAAAATAAAACTATTCAGCACCAGGTTTACTGTCTGGAACATATTGTTTGAGATTAAAGGATTTGTCTGGATTTGGTTTCTTTAGCCGTCTTTTCCTTTTTTAATAAAACCTGAGAGATATAGAAGCCTGTTGAAATCGGCTTATTCGCCTCAAATGAGCCGTATCGTCGATAGGCCCAGAAACTCTATATGTCCTGACAAATTGCCTCAGCGTTGTCTGTTGCAGTCTTAATGGTAAAGTGATTGCGTTGATCTTTACTGCGAACTTTAAGAGGCTAATGGCAATTGATCCTCTCTCCCACACCCCTTTCGTCTGCGCACACACACACACACACACACAGGCCTCTCATTTGATCTACATCTCTTGACCTATAATCATTAACTCACACAGATTAACAGACTAGAAATTTCCCTCTCTGTCTCCATTCTGTCAAAGCCTGCCACTGTGAATCGTGGTTCGCAGTGTTTTCATTCATCATGTGTTCATGTCCTTTCACAGCACCACTGAGCATAAGGGCATACCAGACAGTTACTCATTAATATATTACAGCTCCAATATTCATTAACCTTGAACCTTGCACAGTCTGATAGAGGTTATAGATGGAGCAAGAAAAAGTAGCTGTGGCGACGCCTGCCTAATAGTAAAGTGAATCCCATATAATTTTGGCATATAATCACCCCTAAAGTGCAGTGACGCATCACTTCTATTAAATATCTTCCACAGGGGGATCATTAAAACGAACACAACACATGATTACTGTCTGTCCCCTAAACCTACTTTTACAGCGTGGAATAAAACCATGTGTGCTATTACAGTTTGCCCCATAAAATAGTAAGGTTGCAACGATGCCAATAATATTTCACACAGAAATACATCTGAGATGGAAAATAAATAAGAGTTGTCCTAATAAACAATCAGAAACACATCACACAGTATAATCCAATGATTCCAGGGTAACAATTATTGGTTTTGATCTAATTGTAAAGCACACAACAGATCGATATGTTTTTTTCCTTGTAAATAGTTTCGATACTGTTTAAAAGTAGTTGGTCACTCACCTGAGCTGCTGAAGGCTCTGTATCACCTCCGTCTGGGTGTCTATATATGTGTGTGTGTGTGTGTGTGTGTCTATGTCTGGGGCAGGTGCTGATGAAACTCCCACTCTACGGTCCCACCCACTATGAAACACACACACACACACACACACACCACCTCTCCACACCCACATTTAAGTCGGGTTACATATTTACAGTCTCACAGGTTTTGAACTCTGATGCCAATAAAGAGAAGAACTGCCAACCTTTGGAACCACAGCAGATGGAGCGGCATGTAACCGGCTCTGCTGGAGAGGAAGTCATTTCCTGCTGTGTAGTTTCATAGCCCCAAGGGCAGATCACAACCTTGACGCACATTGACAGGCTTAGTACTTATTTATTTATTTATTTTTTGCTAAAAGCACAACAGTTTTGCTACACAACAAGTCGCCATGCGTTGAATGAACATATCGAATGCTTGTACAGCAGTCATCTTTAACGTGACCTAAAACTGGTGAAAGTCCAAGCTGATGGGGAATTTACAGCTTGACTGATCAGGATTGTTCAATTGTTGTCAGATATTTAATATCAATTTTGGGTTTCACTTCTCTAAATCTCTGTACTACACACATGATCATTCAAAGCCTCGTGACATTCGTGAGACTCACTATGCAATTTAAGACAGAAGCAAAAAGCAAAATTAAAACAGACCCCTGGCTTCACAGATTTGCGGCGCTAGTGAGTGTGTATGGGGGAAAGTAATTATAGTGTGCAGGAGACTGGTCAGTCCTGGCAGTGGAGGTGTTGAAAGAAGGCAGTGAGACAGCTGATGCAGGAGCTTCCTCCACTATAGACAATAAAACGCTGCAGTGGAAGCGCTCATGCAGAAACCTGCAAACCATTCCTGTGCTCAGACCAAGAGCTGTGGCAGTAGAGATTGTCTTGTATAAGGCTCGTCACATTTACATGTAGGGAAACACATACACTTGTGATGTAGGATGTGCACATGTATATGTACACATGTGCACATTCAAACATAGATTTAAATAAACAATATTTAACTGCATCTCTTATTCATAATATATCCGTACGTATATATATATATATATAACTGAATATGTATACTGTGACTATGTCAAAACATTATCCAGGACGACAAGTGACAAAGTGACAAAAGTGTTGATAAATAGCAAATTTAAAAAAAATTAAAAATCCTTAAACCTAAAGGCAACTGATTTACAAAACAAAGACCAGCAGACCACACAACATTAAAACTCCCTCTAAGGTTGAAAAGACAATCTTGAGCTGAAGGTGCTACTGGCTAAGACAAAGGACCAGTGTGAGTGACAGTCACGTAAAGGCACAGGGACGGACGAGGGAACTGAGGGACTGGCACAGTCACGACAGAGCACAACAGGCTAAAGGGTTCTCTTAAGGGCATACGATTAATGAAGAGATTACACCTCTAAACACACACAAATATATATATATATATATATATATATATATATATATATATATATATATATCCCCTCTCACCCTGTCATATAACCAGTTAGAATAAACACCACAAATAGAAGTGATCATTGCAGAAGGCAGTCCTGACACGCGGCATTGCCTCAGTTTTCTGCTGGGGTCTCTGTGGCAGCTGCTGCAGCTGAAAGACATCAAGGGTGAGAGATTTAGTTGTGGGTGCGTTCAGGCATATGAGCACGTGCCTGATGTGAAATCTGAAAGTGCTGCATGAAGGAGCACTGCAGCCAATCTTAATGAATTCTCTTTTCAATTGATTAACCAATCAAAACAGCCTGTCATGAAGTTTAGTGGTTCGGATTAGACGTCAGCTCACGTTTGTTTGTGTGTGATGGAGGAGCCTGGTTTGAGAATGAGCTGTATACATCGGAGTCACCAGAGAGAAGTACATACTTTATTTACTCGCTATTTACAACTTGTATGTTCTCTCTTTCGGCCCCATTCATAAAATACGGTTGTGCATGTGTAAACAAGGGCATCCAGAGGTTAAAATGTGCGTCTCACCCTTAGAGACGATCAGGTTCTCCTCCTGTGCCTCCTCGTCTCCAGGTGCCCTGGGGAGAGTAGCAGCCATTTGTTGTCATGGTAAACAAAATCTGTCGTATGACAAAAGGGCACAAAAACAAATCTTTTTTTTTTTTAGTCAGATACTGACATACCTGGGCTTCTGGTTGATACTGCAGCGGCACCGCCGACCTGGAAAATAAGAAGTCATTAGCTCTGCTGTCCCATCTAATCAATTTAGACGTGTTGTCACTGCTAAAAGTGGCTCGGTGATAATTCACTGATACTTCAAATGCAATTTGGAACTGAACGTTAACAGTAAGATGTAGAAGCATACTGTGGAAATCCAGTAATGATTCATCGCTTTTAAATTAATTATTTTTTAATTTGATCATCACACCCAATTATACATGAACATATGCATGTGATATAAGGATACACAAGCACTTGCACACAACTTACTGAGTATGAGAAGGATGCCCAGCGTGAACAGCACTACGGCAAACGCCAGTCCTCCAATCCGGAGACTCTCATAGTCTGCAGAAGGATTTAATGACAGGATTTACACAAGAGCATAAAACAACAATAGTTGGGAGGGAGGGAGTTTTATAAACTTACCATAAACAAATGGGTTTTCAACTGTCTCGTTGTCATCTGTAAAATAAAAGCAACAATACATTGACGTCAAGGTGTTCAAATTTTGTAGTAGGCACTATAACAAAATGAAGAATGAGATTGCGCAAATTAAAATGTCAATAAAATAAATCTATCGAAAGGGAGGACATTTCCACAGCAGGGTTTCCTCATTGCTGCTGGAAGTGAGGTGTTAAGAGATTAGAACACAGGTACTCACTCTGTGCGCTGGGGTCTGCTGAACCTGGTTCGTGTCAGAAGGAAGAAGGAAAAAGGTTAGACACGTACAAAATTAGACAGGAGACCAAGAGAAAATAAAAACAGTCTTTATTTGTCTGGTGTCTTTGTCAATTAATATATTTATCAACGTCTGACCTCACAAAGGAGCACGGCAACACATCATGTAACTGTAGTGTGTGTCTGTGTGATCATGTGTTTAGATGTCTTACGTCTAATTATATGCTGCAGACAGACCTCACACACTCAGCCAGTGTGAAACCAACACCTAAAGCACACCTGAAGTAGTAACTGATGTTCATAGAAGCCCACACACATCAAGTGCCTTTTCATTCAACATCACTACCTGCCTCCACACTGCCTCCCTATGGACAGTGTGTGTGCGTGTGTGTGTGTGTGTGTGTTTTGTTTTGGGCACTTACCAGCCACACAAACCAGGAGTGAGGAGAGGAAGAGCAAAATAGTTTCCATGGCAACTGTTGACATAGAGGGGGGGTGAGACGCAATGAAAGAAAAACTAAAAAAAAAACACTGAGTGAGCCACACTACTCCACCACACACTCCATTACTCCATCAACAACAATGCACACACACACATGCAATGTACATCCACCACAGAGACCAAACAGGCAAACCAAACATACAGTATAGGATGTCTGAAACAGGAAACAGACCCCACAGCTCTGGCTCCGTCTAACCCTTTGAGACTAAGCCATGCAAAGGGCGGTTTTTATCTTGCACAATGATCCATGCTCAGGGCCTGAATACATGGTCTCTTTTCCTGGCAGAGATTAATCCTGCCTCCCTGTGGACATCACACAACCTTGACCTATTTCGATGCAGCCTTTAAGATAAGTTTCCTCTAGCACCACCATGAGGACACCATTTGGTTGGTGGTTTTATCGTGAAATCCAACTATGGGATGGTGTGTGATAACATCGGGCGCACGCATTCTGTCTGTCTGCCGACATGCCTTTGTGCAATTCCATCAGTCTAACTGACCTCACTGCTTGCTCTCTGACCGATTGGGTCCATTTATGTCCATCCAGCCTTTAGTCTCATTTGTACAGGATATGATGCACTATATTCAACCTCCACTATATTCATTAGCAGAGGTACCGACTGGACCGTTAGCTGTTTGTATGTTGGTGATTTGACATGCGATCCCTCATATAGACCTGAGCAACACAAGACAACAACCACAGAACAAAACTCCTACGGCATCCATTAGACTAAAGGTACTTACGCTTTGAATGAGACTTAACCCTATGCTTTTCTTTCATGCAAGAATAATTTACTGTAATTTAGCATTTTAAGATTTGTCTCCCATTTATAAACACATTTCTTATGTGCATATACACTACAATACTAAAGCTATTTCGCAGTTTTAAATACTAGATAAATACTCATATTAGTTCCGTTTACAGTGTAAATGGAACTAAAATCACGACTCAGTTAGCGCCTTCATAACATGCATACTGTAAAGTATGTTATGAATCAATTCAGAATACCAAAGCCAGATATGAATGATGGGATATGACAGTAAACTCTTTGGAGGCATGCCTGTCACATCTGCTCACTGTGAAAGAGACATATTTTTTATACGTTCTAGGTGATGATTGATGGTTGTCCCCAAACTGTACATCACTTTAACTCTGATCAGGCAATAAAAGAGTAAACAAACATGGAGCCCGTTCAAGTCCAGCAGAAAGGAAAGTATTCAATCTAAAGTAGGTGCTACCTCATCATTTTAATCTGCACATTTTTCTCCCCTTTCTGCCACTTCAGACTTTTAGGTTTCACACACTGACTGATCTCCTGCTTTTACAAATCTGAATTGCTCACAAATCAGGGTTAAGTGACTCACTGGACAAGCTGTATTACAACTGTGGCTCTATAATCAGGAGAGGATGATAGATTTACAACTGACATGTAGGAGCTCCATTGCATCCAACCTCAATACCCTGCAGTACAAGGAAAAAGGCAATAACACAAACAAAAAAAAAACAGTGAGAATGGGGGACAGGCAGACAGGGACAGACAGCGTCTAACAGGAGAATACACGGGAAGGGCACTCAGAGGAGATACTGTCTGAGGGGAAGGGCAGTCTGCTGTTTGATAGCAGCATTTACAGTATAAAATACACAGAGTAATAAAAAAACGAATGGGAAATAAATGTGGTGAGGAAAACATGATGAGGGAGCCAAAGAAACAGGTCGACAATAAAGAGTCAAACAACGAGGCAATGCAATGAGAGGGATGATGGGATGTTGTACTGTAGTACAAGAGCAGCATTGTCCATAACCATGAGTGAGACATTAAAAATAACAATCACCTTCCACATCATCCTATCTGTCAAACACATTTTTTTATGTTTTTTTGTCTGATTACTGGTGATTAAATATTACTTTTGTATTTAATTGTGTGTGTATGTGTGCCGTCCTTCAAACACAGGGTTTTAAATGCAATGTAAATTGCCAAGATTGTGCCCCCAATTTCATAAAGGATCATGGGGCTTCAGTATATTTAAACAATATAGTAACAGGTCTCAGTTACTATATTTATATAAGGTATTTCCATCAGTATTAGTCATAAACAAAATATATAGGGCAGATAAATAGGTCACTCCACAGGTCCCCATAACCTTTGTGGAAAAACATAAATTGGCCACCTACACGTATTCCTGCCATGATAATGATGTTACGTCACCATGACAACAGCGTGCGTCTATCCATGGGGTCCTGCCATCTCTGTGGTAACTGTCCAAGTGGAGATGAAATGGGTGAAGACGACGGGCTCATATGAAAACACACGGACACACAAACGGACGCAGGGGTAAAGGGGTGTGGTGCGGAGCTTTAAACCCGGAACGTAGCCTCTTTCCACAATAAACACGACTCCTACATTTTATAGATAAACGTGTGCGCTGGAAGAAGCGACGACGGAAATTGCAGCAACGTTTGTTGCGAGTCGCGCGCACAAACAAACAAACAAACAAACAAACAACCGCGACCTCCACAGCGCGCTGATAACGTCTCCGTGATGATGTCAACACATGTGCGCCATGGCGCTGCCATGTCTCACCGACAGCCCCGGAACATAGAGCCATGACTGGCAACATACAGCTGGCTCGATGTGTCCCGGCGGCGTGCGCGCGCTCCTCCGCGCGCCCCTCAACCTGTGGATCAGCCGATGGAGCTGGGCCATCATCCGCCTCGTGATTCCCCATTTGAGTGAACGCAACAAGCCGCGTACAATGAAAGCGGTGACATCATGCACGACAGCCGATGCTTGGTTTCCTGCTCACAGCCATGAGAAAACGAATCGATCGTTTTCAGAGCTGCATTTTATTTATTTTTTTGAAATTATTTTTGCTATTGTTTCAGTGAGGGCTCTATTGATCAGTATCCAGCAGACACACCCACATGGTACGATGCGTTAGAGCAGGGATTCAATAACAAATAGCGCATCATCAAGTTAATGAAATCACAGCCAGTGAGTCAGACAACAATGCAAACACACACACACACACATGCTGGAGTGAAATAATGTCGAGTTAGTAGGTGAACATCCCTGATTACACGTTTTAAATCACCTCCGTCCAATCCATCCATCCATCATCCATCCATCCATCCACCCATAACAACAACACCGTTTATGGAGGATATTATGGAGGATCGCTTGTCAACTTACCTCTTGTTTCTCCAGCGGACCAATCGGTCAACAAACTGATAACCACCCTCAAAAATCAATCAGCTTGTCTCACAAGTCTTTTGTTCCCAGTGTTCTCATCTGTCAATATGTGCGCACTCCTCCCATCTGCTGGTCCTGGGAAAATAGATGTGATGGATAACAGTGTGACTCCCCGAGTGGCAGATAATTCAGTGTGCTGAACCCTGTCTGAAGCTCTCTCTCTCTCTCTCTCTCTCTCTCTCTCTCTTTCTCTGTCTCTTACACACACACACACACACACACACACACACCATTACACCAGTCTCATGTGTCTGACAGTGCAGGTCAGGCTTTCTTCTACAATGAACCAACCCCATCATGAGGATTTCCCTTGATCTTTATTCTTTATGTATGTACAGTATTTATAACTCGGTGATCCCTCACTATATACAAGTAGTAAACCTCTGTCGGACAACAACACAGCCAGTCGACATAAATATCACACGGAGAACAAACACAACGACTTTACAGTAAAGCAACAATCTCCTGACAAATTCACAGTGTGAGTACAAGAGGTTTTAGGTGCAAAAAACAGAGTGCCAGCTCAAGGGAGGAGTCAAGTGTCACGCTGCGGTCTTCCTTCACAAAGCCAATACAAAAAGTGTCCCTTTTAAAAAACAAAAGGTATAACAACAGTTAGCACAGGAAAACCTGAGATGTGTTCCCGAGGGAATCAAACATATTTTTTACAATCATTTATCATTTTGAAAGAGCCTGAAAGAGATCACAGTGCATAGGACTGTTTTCATTGGCACAGAGGAAAAAAAAGAGAGACAGGGCCAGCCATGTACTGTGTGTAAACATAAGTACAGTGTATGGATGAGACACCAAGTGGGAGAAGGGGGACACAAAGCCGATGGAGAGAACCAAGTTTGAAGTCCTCAACTTGTCCATCTTCCCATGCTGCCGCTCATCTGTCATCTGTCAGCCTTTCTATCAGCAGCGTCTCCTCGCCACTTTATTTATCTACGCGTATGCCCATCCATCTCCCCAAGATGTCTTCATAGTGCAGGGCTTGTTGTCAAGGAGGCAAAACGGACTCAGACTGCCCGCAGCTGAAAAAGGGACATCACAGATTCTCTTGCTGCAGGAAGGAAAAGAAAGGATGAAGTTAATTTAACCCTAACCATAACCAGTGAAATCCTAACCATAGAAATTGTAACCATAGTAATCGTAACCATTGTAATCAATCAAACTTAGGTGCGTTAAGTAGATCAGAAGTGGTTGCCAGTTGGTGGAGAAGGGGGATGTTTGCTCCATCCATTCTTACCTGCATCTTGTTGTAGATCCAGGGCAGAAGGCTCTCGACATTGGAATAAACACCAGGCTTGTTTTTTTCTCCACAGCCAGCTCCCCAGCTCGTGATCCCCACCAGGTACCAGCGGCCGTCCTCCTGACATACCAGAGGTCCACCACTGTCACCCTGGAAAATGGAGTTCATACTTAAAATACGTTCGGATTTGAAAAGTTTCTGGGTTTTAAATGAACGCAGCCATTTACTATAATCCCTGTCCCTTGTCATTAACTGCTCACCTGACATGAATCTCTGCCTCCCTTCAGATCCCCGGCACAGATCATGTTTTTGGTCACACTGCCTGCATACACAGCGGGACTGTTACACACATCCGAATTAATGAGGTCCACAGACACTTCCATCAGTGCCTTGGAGATAGTGCCTGTAGTGGACAAACAAACAATGTGTTCATTGGTTTTCCTATAATATGTTTGCATCAGTATGTCGGAAAGTTTATACCGAGCGTACAAATATGTTTAGCTGATTGATAAATGTGAACGTATATGCACAACAGCTAGTCCTCAATCAAGTCTTCTACTTTGTCTCTGCTTTATATGATGAATTATGACTCCCCCTTACAGTCTGGAGCTTCCCATCATCCATTACTTTAGTTTTATGTCCCTCCTTCTTATTCTCTATCATCCTAAGTATATAGAGGGCAGACATTAGTCACACACCCATGTTCCCTCGGGTGGTCCAGACTCGATTGTGTTATACTCTGCCTGTCCACTTTGTGTGATCACTAGCTAAAGGCATTTCGTGTCTTATCTAACCCTCCCATATGACCCCATGGATATTTTAAACGTAGAACAGGAAAAAAAACTAAACGCATTTATGTTTTGAACTTTTCTTATTTTGCTTCCAGAAAGCTAATTTGGATCCATCGTCTCATCTTACCTGACCCGGCTTCAGTGGTACCAAAGCCGGAGGTCCAGCATTTGGTTCCCTGGTTAAATTTCTGTCCAGAAGTTGGCAGACAAACTGGCTGAACTTTATCTGGATAACACAAAAAACAAGTATTTGGCTTTTTACATCACACTGAAAAAAAAATAATGGCATATTCCAAATATAAACAGTGTTTATTGTATCAAATGTTCTGTAGGAGGGAGCACAGGATTATTTTCATTGAGGTGAATTTGTGACTGACCATTAAAAGAAACTGGAGTCGTCAGTTTGAGCAGAGCAATATCTTGGTCGTTGGTGTTAGTGTTGTAGTTCTCGTTGAGCAGGATCTTCTTCACCAGATAAGGCGAACTAGTGGGTGCATCCAGTGACAGCACTCCAGCATACACTGTCCAGTCCTGCACTGACAAAACCGAAGAGTTCCGGCTGCAACACATAAAGCCAAAGTCAGGTGAAAAGTTCAGACTGATTTAAAAATAAGCATGTGTACACTTAAACAAAATAAATTCTGACGACAACAACATATGAATTCTATGGCAAGAAGAAACATGATAGTACAGAAAAAAAACAAAGAATACCAAATCACTGGGGTACATTTATTGCGTCAGTCACCTTGGGAAGCAGTGGGCAGCAGTCAGCACATAATCTGGGGAGAACAGGACTGCACCGCAGATATGGGATCCTTTAAAGTGCAGTGACAGCTGCCATGGCCACTGACCATCCGTAGCTTTGCTTCCCCCAATGATTCGGGAGGTAGATTGCTGTTTACCACAGTCTGGGAATGAGAGTGACGCACAGAAGCATAAATACCCTTTATAGCGAATAAAGTCATCATTTTGTTGTGTCGATAAAATGCCGATATTGTGTAACTGCGTTGCAGAATTCAAAGTTTCCTCCCAATACTATACTAATATTGAGTTGCTGTGGTGCCAAATGACTGGATGTGCATGTCATTGCAACTGTGCATGTGAAAGACACGGAGAGCTCATGTGTAACTGGGTGTGACACATGACTGTAGGAACAGATGGTGGCTCCTTACCAATACACTGCAGGGAGACGATCTTCTGGTCTGGACAGGAAGAGCTGTGTGGTGTCACAACCAGAAAATAATGTTAAATACAGTGAGCCAGTGTGCGCCTTACTGCAGTGTTCTGTAGAATTACCAGACAAATATCTTAGACAAAGATTTCACACATGGTATTAGCTCCATAATAAACTGAGATCGGAAGGACAGGTAGGTGTGAGTTGTGTACAAAAACAAGAAAAGAGTCCAGAATCCATACCTGACGTTAAACAGACCCTGGACAAGAGATGATTCTCTGGTCAGCGTTAAACCAGTGGATGGCTCAGATGTCAATGCTTTGGTGACATAGGACCTGGAGATAGAGACAAGAGCAGCTCAGCAAAGCGTAAGAGATACATTTGCACATATAGAGACAACTTTTTGTTGAAGCAAGTCCCGATTATGTCGGGGATGAAAACTAATTCTGGCGCTGTCACACCAAGACACCTCAGAGACTTGTGGAGAATCAATCTGGGCTTTAATTCACAGCAGCGGGGTGAGAAGAAATGAGATGGCTCGGAGTGGGAAAAATCACAGGTTGGAGATAGAAGCCCACATGTTTATCAGCTGCTGCTGTTGAAAACCATTCTGGCAAAATGATAAGCTAAATCGCTCCTTCATGAGCGCTGATCCAAAATGGTTTTCAGACCTTTATATTAGTTGAAACTCAGATTGGTGATTTACTTTCTGAATCCCAGCTGAGCGCAGGTCTTGTCAGCATAGCTCTGGTCCCAGCCTTTGTAGCAAACGGGCAGGAAGCGGCCGTCATGAGATGTCCTGACCTGCAGACTGTTGTCGTCACCAAACCTCACTGGCGAAGACAAGAAGGTGGAAAAACACAGATGACTGCTTAGATTGCATCTCCTCAGGGGCTCATGTCTAACATCGTGAGATTGGAGTGTTTCGTCTTTCAAATGTGAAATTGGTTAAAGCCCCAGAGTTTCCTCTGGGTTAAAATAAGACTCATCGTCAAGATCTTCTAGCCTTTTTTAATTTTCATTTTTTTTATGGTTTAGTGGCATAAGTCAGGATGTCATTCAGTCCAGCTTCACCATTTGTCCTGGTATTAGTCTGGTCCTGATTAGGTCTATGTGTGTGCGGTTGTGCTTACCACAGTATGTTTCATCGGTGCCCAGTTGACATTGTTTTATCCCATCGCACTGGACAGTATTGTTGGAGCAGGTCTCATATTTTGGATACGATACTTGATGTTCACCTTCATCTCCATCATGATGATTGTAGAGGATTGTTGTTGTTCCCAGCCTGGTGCCATACTGAACTGTTGGAGGGATAGATCAGATAGGAATTAACAACAACATCTCTTCTGCTCAGTGGAAATAGAAAATCTTACTTTTAAGACACACTTAGCGATACTGTATACACAGTGTGTGGATACAGGTAAGCTTTAAAATGTACATCTGTCAACCGCAGCACTAAGACGTGTAACTGGTTTTAAAGTTGTGGTTAAAAGGGCCACAGATATATACTCCTCTACCACAACGCTAAAACCAGTTAATGGTCATAATGTTGTGCCTGATCGCTGTATTGGAATCACAAGAGCCCTGGATGCAATTGCAACAGTCCTGAATGAATTATAGCAGGAAATGAACATTAATGACAATGTCCAGCGACCTGTATTAGTGAAAATAAAAAGTGTACCTCCAAGCCAGATTGCTAGTGCCAACAGAGCGAGCAACAGTAAGACTCCTCCTGACGCTCCGTAACACTGGGCATTAGTCTTACAGCATCTTCCGCTCTTCTTGCTGGGAGCTGGACCCGGAAAGCAAACAAATGTACAAACAATCATACACTAATCATTTGTAATCTCAGAAAAATGTGGGAGCAGTGGATGTCACTCACGTGGGCTTGGCTTTGTGTCCTGGGGAACAATCACAGACGTTGAATAGCGGGGGATGTAATTTGGCTGGCCGGAGGGCGCCATGCCTGGGCCCGTCCCGTATATTATCTCTTCATAGGACTTGAGGGGGGGCAGGGTGTGCACTTCAACAAAGTAAGGGGGCGGGGATTCTTTCTGTGACGTAACAACAGAAAAGAAAAAAAGTCAATCATCATATAGATTAAACTTCTTATTGTGTTATCACATGACACGATTTGAAGGTTGTCCATTGTCACATCAACCTTGGAAATAAGAGATCGTGGTATGTGTAATAAGCCACAATGGAATCAGTGGAAACTGAGATGAATGGTAGGGAGGCAAATAAATATGTTTATGGTTGCTGACTGAGCACCTAGCCCATTGTCCTCCATGTTTAAGTCCACACTTAGGTAATAACCTTTTACACAAAGTCACAAGTGCTGATTCCTGGCATCTCAACCGTTTGTTTCCTCATTCTGTTCACACTAACTCTTCCGGCTTTTTTGATTGCAGCTCCCCTGAGCCACCGTAATTAGTTCAGATAACCAACTTGGCTGTGAGACAAGTGGGTCAACTATACGTAAATAGGTCGGTCAAATTATAGTCTTAGCAAAACAAAAGCCGCTGATTGGAAGCCATTGCTTAACAGTGATTCATGTTACGTAAAGACTTGGGAATTTTGTTTTTGAAAGATTATTCCGCATTGTTTTATTGTTCAAACAGCGCTTCCCTGAATACCGCAGAGGTTTAGCGTCTATGTAACAGGATGTGGAGACAGAAAATTAATTGCCAGTAAACGTGTCTTTTTCCGAGGTGCGTAAATAAAGGCTATAACAAATAGGTCAAAGGCTATAACAAATATTGCTTCAACTCTCACACCTGTAAATGAAATATGTAGCAACAACTTGCAGGAGGTTAGTTTAGTGTAGCACAAACTCTGGAAATGGGGCAAACTGCTAGGACCTAGCACTGTGCAAATTTAACAACATCCATCTTTCACCACCTCTTAGGCTCACTAATTTACATACATCTCAGTTGCTTTATGCATATAATATATGTATGTATGTATATATTAGTGAGCTTTAGAGGTGCTGGTAACAATGAATGTTATTCATGTGCTTTTATTTCCTGCTTTTAATAAAGCGCTATGTTGTGTTGAACAACACGGGATTCAGAAAGTATTTTGGCATGCGACTGAACTTGTTTGGTCACAGTTTTGTCTCACTGCCTGTTTTGCAGTGTCACCAAAGTATTTACAGATTCTGAGTGTTGTATGTCCGTTCTGTTTTCCCCACATACCAAATCAGACCCAGGTTCTGTTCCAAAAAACAGTTGGGAACCATTTTTCATTGAGTCCCATAGAGGCAATTCCTCTGTCAAAAAAAATAATGGGTCGTACTAACCCGAGTATGGATGGACCCAATACAAAGGGGTTTTATTGGACTATTTCTACTGCATGGGCAATCGGGTTTCATTCTTATAGGCAGCTTTCACCTGCTTAATTGAAGTAAAATGGCGGAGCTGAAATAGGTGGACGAGCAGGTTCATCATATTTCACACCAGAGTACATATGGATCATCTTGCATAGTGGCCTTTTGGCCATTATAGTGGAAAAATACTGAAACATTTCAAGATTATGGGCTCACATGGCATTTAAAATATATTCTTTCATTTAAACAATAGCTATGATAATACAAAGTTACAAAGCTGCCCAACATGAAATGGTAAACTTGATGATTATTAGTCAAGCTTTTTCATATAACATGAAAACTTTAAGTTGATTTTATAATGTGTGTAAACCATTGTAAGGACATTTAAATATTTTTCCTTTAAGAGTCAAGAGAACCTCTCAACTCCTTGAGTAAAATGAATTTTCTGAAAATCACACTGCCAAAGAGCATTTTTACCCCATTGTGCTTGGGAAATCGAAAGTGTGGAAACACACAGTACACTGTACACAAAAGAGAATTACATACACATATAAAAGTTATACTCTTGAGAACTTTTAGCGAAGTGTTAAAGGTTTTTTCAGTAGATAGAACCCCATAAAAACACAGGTTATTTATGTAAAAAAAAAAAAAAATTTTTTTTGAAAACCAAAACAACAAAAATAATCAGCCACATAGCTTTAAAGACAACACAATGCAGGGAAACTCACTGGATCAGGATGAGGTAAACAGGACAAGAGTCAAAGTGGCAGGTAATTGCTAAATGTGAAGAGGAAGCTCGAGAAGAGAAGCAGAAACCCCATCAAACGCTGCAGGGGTTTTGTGTTAGGAGAGAAGGAGAAGGACAAAGGAAGAACCTACCATGACTTGCTTTGCCATTGGACTCGGGGCAACAGAGAGTTGAGAGTTGAGTAGAGAGCAGGCCTGAGTGTTTCCTCAGTCACGGAGCAGTAGTTGGAGTAAGGAGACACCACACTAAACACCTTCAACCCTTTTCTTCTCTTCTCCTTTCTACTTTATGGTGTGATTGTCACTGACCTTCATCTAAGTAGCAACAGGTACTGTAGCTCTGCCTGCCCCCTGCCTCCTTAACACCTCCCACATTTACCCTCCATCATTCTCTCAGTCTTCCATTCTTTTCTAAAGAAATGGGTGTGTGCAATGCACCAGTTTCGCACCTGTCCGACCGGTTCTCCTGGCAGCCGGGAACTGTCAACCATTGTTTCGCAGTGTTCACAGTTCCAGTATGGCTTAAATGACAACAGCTGAGCATTCGGGGACCTGGACCAAAATGGCCTCCTCTCCTATGGAGAATGACATTTTAATACCAAAACCAAACACAACTGGACATTATATAGGTTTATTGCAAACTGCCTTAGCCCCAAAACTCGCATGCTGCAAATAAAAAGTACAAAGAGTTTTATTGAATCCAATAAAACCTTGTAATGGCAGACAGGATGTTTACACTAAATCTCCTTTTGTCAACCCTCTGGGGGCCAAAAACCAGCAACCCAATGAATAAAAACAGAGCAAGCAGCAAAATGAGAGATAAGACACGACCCATGGAGCAAAGCAGGTCAGGCCTTTCTTTAAGATCTGCCTGCAATATTGTTACCCTCCACTAGGGGGCGAAATTATAAAGATTCTCGACCCAGTGATTTCCTCCTATGTGCATGTTGTTAGTGTGAACCCATGAGTCAAATAAGTTGTGAGAAATGTCCCTCCTCTGATTCGAAAAGGCAGATGATATTTGACATTTAAATATAACTCCCCCTGCCGACATTCTCTGTCCATGATCTACAAGACAGAAACCAACTGACAAACATGTCACTTACTGTACCAGGAACTAAAAGTCAAAAGTCACATGTGAGGCCAATGTGAAAACGAGACGGGGGAATTTCAGGATATTTGGCCAGAATAAAGAGAAAAGTACTTTCTCAGAATTCAAATCATATATGTAATTAGTAGAGGTTAAAACGTAAACAATTAAAACTACTCAAACAAGCTACTATGTACCTTCAAAAGATTAACAGGTTTGATTTTTGATTGAAGACACAAGTGTCTCCCCCCACATCAACAATCAATCACAATCTACCACATCCAATGACAAACTTCACGCACACCAACACGCACACATGCACGCACGCACACACGCACGTGCGCACAAACACACACACACAGTGTGCCCAACTGACGCATAACTACACAAATGCACAATGTTCAGAATGATCACAACAGAGTTGCAGTTGTTTCAGTCCTGTACACATTTACTTGTACCACTTTGTTTATTCAGTTAGTCTGAGTTCTGTTCCTGTTAGTCTGTCCCTAAGTTTCTACTTATCATCTGTGTCATATTGGAATGCTTCTAAATCCTGCTGTTGGAACTGTTGTTGCTGTTGCTTTTGTTGTTGTCATTGTCTCTTTGTCTTCCACCCCCCAGCCCCCCCTCCCTCTCTCTCTCTCTCTCTCTCCCTCTCTCTCTCTGCCTCCCTCCCTCCCTCTCTCTCTCTATCTGTCAGTCCGGTAGTCCTGGCAATAAAAGTCAGAACAAAATGCAACAGGAAGAGTATATCACACTCTCCCCTTGCAGAGGCGCAACGAGGCAACCACAGTTTCCACACTGGATGCAAAAAAAAGAAGAAGACATCAGTGTGATAGTTTGCTTGAATCAGCAATAACTATTTCATTTTATGGCAAATTTAAGTTCATCTTTGCACAGTTATTGCAAAATCCTGAGGCACTTTGGAGTATTTTAGGCCTTCTCTTGATGCTTTGCACACTTTGTCTACACCATGTAATTGAAACAGTGACAGTCAGTAAGTGCAATAACATTTCTGAAATGAGTGATGACGAGTAGGGTCCAGTGATTTGGCAGCTACTTTCATCTGATAAGAACAACACAAACATCCTATATATCCACCAACACTAATGCTTTTTTAACTGTGCAACTTTCTTTTTAATTCTGGGAAATTGTACATCTTGTGAGTTAGTGTTACTTCGATAAGGGTCCACAGTCATCGGAGTTTGTCAACACCAAAGACAGAGACAGATAATCCCACCAGATGCCTCTTGAAAATGTCATGGTTCCCTTCAGTTAACATGGGTTAATAATAAACTCATGAATAAACGTAAGACTTTTTCAAGAAAATTAATAAAATAAATTCTACCCCACATACTGTATCCATGATGCATGGGGTCGTGATGTAAATATAAATCCACGATGGATATAAACTCATAACCTTTCTCTATCAACAGGGGAATTTTCATCATCACAATGAAACTTCAATCACTCACTCATATTGCGTGAGTGTGTGTTTTTAGTGTTATATTCTCACAGTCAGTTGCAACACATCTCTCTGCAACCACAACTGAGAGTGTGTATACATAGAAAATAGGGAAACTTTTCTAGTAATGAAACACATAGTCAAAAAGGCATCAACACACAAACTGAGCACAGGCAAACCAAGGCTATCACATGTTTGCCACTTGGTTCAAATGATATCATATATTATAAAAAAAAAATAAGAAATGACAGAATCATTGATCTGTTTAAAACACCATGACACAAATGGCGTGGGATTCCTGCAAGGTTCCCATTTCTCTAAACCCTGTGCAGTCTCAGAGTGGTTCCCTGCAGAGAGCAACTGTGCATCACGGACCTGATGAGAATGTGGAAAGAGGAAGCTGTGTGACAGAAAGTGCAGAGAAAAAAAAAAGAAACTCGGAGCAGCAGCGTCACAACAGGAAACGCGTCGTCTCAGGGGGAGGGGGAGTTGAGAAAGATAGGAGTGGATTTGGGGAGAGCCATGTAAATACAACCATTCAGAGAAAACAAGCCATCTGGTATTGCTCCCACATACACGGCGACATCACGGTGTCATAGAGAGAACAGCTGCTATCAGTCTGCCTAAGACTGATCAACACCGTGAACACAGACTGAGGAGAAAAGAAGTTACTCCAGCCAAATGTGGCTCAGTGATGACTGGAACAAGGGGCTATATTGATGACCACTGTGTGGAGTATGACTGAGGAATAATGTATATGAGCAGCGAGACAGCAGTTCTTCTCATCCTGGTTTTCTGTATAAACTCTCTGACAGGTAATTAACAACCTTTGTTACAGAGTGGATTTGGGGAGAGCCATGTAAATACAACCATTCAGAGAAAACAAGCCATCTGTTATTGCTCCCACATACACGGCGACATCACGGTGTCATAGAGAGAACAGCTGCTATCAGTCTGCCTAAGACTGATCAACACCGTGAACACAGACCGAGGAGAAAAGAAGTTACTACAGCCAAATGTGGCTCAGTGATGACTGGAACAAGGGGCTATATTGATGACCACTGTGTGGAGTATGACTGAGGAATAATGTATATGAGCAGCGAGACAGCAGTTCTTCTCATCCTGGTTTTCTGTATAAACTCTCTGACAGGTAATTAACAACCTTTGTTACATGACATCTTTTTCAAAATTTAAAATAACCCTTTTATTGATACGGAAAAGTGTTAGTTGTCCATTTATGTAAAATACCGCGGGGTCAAATACAGGAGGTTTGTATGATGTGGGTAACGGAAAACAAAAGAGACCTGATTGTAAATGTTCCTGTTCCCCTCCAGTAAATGACACAGAAAGAGTGGAAAGGTATAAAACTCGGTTCCTATACAAAAAAAAACCCCAGCCTTCCACTGTGATTAGACATTCCATAAACAATTTGCAAGTTTTCTGCTTTTTATCATCAGACACACTTCCGTCACAGCAGAACTATGCTCATACATATATAGCAGGTATATGCTAGACAACATGACTATGATTGAACTATAACAGACTATAAAACAAAAGGAAGCAGTCATTCATTTGGAAGATGGTATATTATGTTGTAATACTCAGCAGTGGATGTTCATCGTGTTCCCTGTGTGTTGTCTGTGGCAGGACAAGACATTCCTCAGCCTGAGGGCCTGGTAGTGAATATTTTGGATGGGGCGGTAACAGTAAATTGGAAACGTCCTGTGAATGCCCCCACAAACTTCAAGTACAATGTACAAATGGCAAAGTAAGTCTGACTAATAAGCCACCATGTCCTGTACATCCACTTCCTATTATTTTGCAATTCAAATGTTCCGGCACGCTCTATTTTTTCGACGTTATTTTATTTCTCATTTTATCCATTGATTCAACCCAGTCTGTTTCCTCTTAGGTACAATGGGAACTGGTCCAGTGTAGAAAGCTGTACGGGGATTACACATGCCTTCTGTGACCTCAGCAGCCTGATGCAAGACTATACCACTATGTACAAGGTCAGAGTTCAGCTGGTCTCAGGGGACAACACGTCACTGTGGACGCCCAAGAAAATTTCCCCGAATCTAAGTAAGCATGCTTGTTACTTTGTGTAATAAGGAATTCTACCGTCACACTATAAAGCACTATAGATTTCTTACCAACCTCCTCTTCTACAGGTGAGTTGCTGCCTCCCTCCTTCACTTTGTTGACCACATCCAGCACTCTGTCCGTTTCTGTTCACCCAAAACCCATCCTGAAAAAGATCTTCCCTTATGGGCTCACCTACACCATCTACCTGGAGGAGGCGAGACGGGAGAAGGTGAGCATTAGAATGAGACATGCATTTCTGATTAGGCAGCAGTCTGGTGAATGATCCAATACAACTGTTTCAACATTTATTGTCATTCTCACTGACCTGCTCCTAAAACTCACTCATCACTGGACTTCACTGCTCTATGTCACCTCATGCCTTATATCATTATACATGTCATTTATGATATAGTATTTTGACTTCTACCCTGCAGACTACCACAGCATATCTGAAGGATGACATCGGGGAGGATGAGAGGACTAAGACTTTTAGTTCCCTACAGAGGGGAACAGAGTACTGTGTCAGCATGAAGGTGGAGGGTAATGCAGCTCTCCTCTCCAGTCCTGTGTCTCCCAAAAAGTGTGTCCTGCTCCCAGAGAGAGGTAAGACATACATGATATTACACAACTTAGAAAAAGCTAAAAACATTAAACAACCGATAAAGATTCAGATCTATAGCGCAGGAAAAATCCAACATCTTACCTGATAATTTGTGTCTCTGCTCCCTCCAGAGTGGCTCGTAACCACAGTATCGTCCCTGTCAGTTCTGGGCGTGCTGGCGACCATCGCCATCGGCATGGCTATCCTGCAGTGTTACCTTAGACGTCCAGAGAAAACACCTGCCTCATTGGTAAGAAATGCAGAAAAGTGAGAAGAATAGAAAAGTTCCTTCTTAAAAATCATCACCACTGTAAAATGGCTCGTAGCCTTTAGTGACTTTTGCTGATCAATGTGACAATAAAACAATGCATGATACTAAAGCTTTTATCTTCCCGTGTGTCATCCCAGAAATCCCCTCTCAGTCACTGGCCTCCACTCTCTGTTCACGAGGGAATTATTGAGGTTGTTACAGATAAAGGATGGTTCCTGTCCAGCAACAAAACACAAGTAAGAAACGGTGTCAGCGACCCAGTGGGCCACGTTACAGTAACAGAGGACAGTGAAGAGGAGAACCGGAGGACAAGTATGGACAGCGGGCTCAGCATGGTGTCTGGCTCCGACACCAACGACCAAAGAGAAAGTCCTTTAATGAGTCAGGACGACAGTGGCTGTGGAAGCCTGGGAGGAGCAGAGATCGCCACCTGCAGTCAGAGAGATTACCGCCTCCAGGATGAGCAGAGGGACACTGGCAAGGTGAGGGAGAGGGAGGACAGTGGAGTGGGGCTGGGCTGCCAGCTGGATTCCCCCACCATGAATCTGGATGGACAGGACAGCGGCCTGTTAAAGGAGTCTGTTCCAGGGGGTAGTTATCGCACCCAGAGCCCCCCCGCTGTGCAGATCTGCAACTGTGATGATAACGAGCAAGAGCTTAAACAGATACTTCCAGACACAGTTTTGGCCAATGTGGTCACAGGATACAGGGCCGGTCCCCAGTTGTGTATCTGTTCAGGGGTGGGACAGTGCATGTGGTGTCACAAACAGGGTCATTATGGATCTGAGGTTATAAAACAATACAGGTCCGTGTGTGTCGAAAACATACCGCTGATCAGCCAGCGAGGTTTTGTCGACTCCTACAAAACAGCGCACACGTTTTCAAGTTATGCTAAAAAAGCACAAATGGACACCGTCACGGTGGACGATTTGGGAAACACTTTTACACAACTTGAGGACACTTTTCCTTTCCTAACAACTTTATCACAACTCCCCCTGGGGCATGGAGGACATGACGTGAACATGAACAATGTGTCGCTCTCTCTGAGTGATGTGCAGCTGACAACTGACTGACGCTGTGGAATCCAACGCTTTTTATAGCATAATGCTGACACAGCGGTCAGGTGGCAGACTGGACCTAGACACTCACTGTTTCCACTTTCGGAATCCAGGAAGAGAAACATCAATTAGTACGTGGTGACTATTTTTCAAGGAAAAAGGGTAGACGTGCTGGTGGAGACTGAGCTGTTACTGACACAGGAAGGAAACAAGATGTGTAGACGCACAGCGGCTGGCTGGTAGCCGTCGGTTTGAGTCTCATGAGCTTATCCAAATAGGGACTATACTGTTGTTACAGAGTGAAAAGGTGTTTTTACTTTAGAAGAGTTCCGCACCCCGGAACCTTTGTTAATGAGCCTCGGGCTCCCCCGGGATGTTTTTGTGGGAACACACCGGGCTATGTTTACATGCTGCCATGCTGTTTCCATAAGTTGCCGCCTGTACCTGAGTGCTATGGAAGTTGTTCATTAAATCCATTAACCGTCTAAAGACTGCGTGCGTTATTACCTATCAAAGGTTACAACAACTGTCATAGACCCTATTCAATCCCATGACACTGGGGAGATGTTTCACTGACTGAGCTGCCGCAGGCCGGAAGTGAAACCAGTGTGGGGAGCAATGCAAAAAAAAAACAAAAAAAAAACAGTTTGACAGTTAAATGCTTTTGGACATTTTGCTCTTGCATCCCCGTCACGCACACAAAAACCATTTGAGTTTCAAAACACGTATATCATCGTTTCACAAGTCTTTGTAATATCATGCTTCAAACAAAAGACTGACAAAGTTCAAGAGCAAACTTTTATTTTGTCCTTTGAATTACGAGCAGAGCCTTTTCCTTATCGTGTTCATGTCTTTTGACTTTCTTACGTCATGCCATACTGCAAACCTGTCTTTCAACCACTTCCCTGTCTAAATAATTTATTAGCTGTTATAGAAAAATATATTCAATGTGTTGCTACAATATATGTGAGTCTGCCTTGCTTTTTGTGTAGCTGACAGAAGTTCTTTCCCTGAAAAGTTTCAGAAATCTGACACAATCATACTAAAGGCACAAATAATGACTGACATTATGACAAGGAAAACCCTACACAAACTTAGACTGTTTAAAAAAAAACACATTACGAACATTTTCGCTGTACATGGGATTCCCGCATGCAAATGACAGAAACCAGAGCAGAGGTTATGAAAACTGAGAAACAAACACTTCCTCTCTTATTCTTCCAACTATTTCAGAGAAATGTCCTGCGTTACATGAAAAGGAAAGAAACTGCAGATGTTTTACACCAGCGCCGAACAATCCCCAACACTGAGCATTCATTTAAGTTAAATAGTACTCTCACACGTCTCTGATCATTTCGATGACTCTCATCAAAACCTCCGCAAGGCCCCCGCTTCAGTCTCGTGCACGTGCACGGCTGAATAGAAAAACCCTAACCTTTCTTCACCTTTCTGTAGCGCACATGAGAACAAAGCGTCACACACAGAAAAACATGTTTTCATTTGGCTGAGGGAAAAGTGATAAGCCACTGAAGTTCAAGGAGGAGTAACCAACAGCAGACAGGTGGAGGGAAGTCACCAACAGCTTACAAGAAGTCATCTGCCTTGTTGCTGTGGTTCAGCTGTTATTCCGATTTTCTGCCTTCACCTCAAATGCTTCTCTGCACTCTGTGTGTGTGTGTGTGTGTGGGTGTGTGGGGGGTGAGTGTGTGTGAAGTCTTATGACAAATATCAGCATTGAAACATCCAATAATATGTATATTTTCAATTTTATAGTGTTGTTTTTAAATTACATGGCATAAACACAAGAACAGCTTGCTATGTCGCTCCTTCTATTTCAGGACAACGCAGACATTCAAAAAAAAAATTATAATAATAATAACGCTGAGCAAGAGGCTGCAACATTGCTTAAATGTAACACATCAAAGTTTACTTTTTTTCCTAAACTGTAAAAAAAAAAAAAAGATCAACAGAAATGATACCGGTGAGACACAAACAGGAAGTGATGACATGCATGTTGGAAGGTGATAAGTGATGGATGAGCTTTCCGTTGTGATGGTTGTTTGGAGTAAACGGTCACACTGACATGTTTGCTATTTTATCGTGCCGCTGATTGTGAAGGGAGAGGACTTCTTCAAACCGACCTTCCTGCAGATGCACAGATGAAACACCACACTTACTCATACAACCATCTAACACTTACTTTGTGTGGGTGGAAAGAAAACTTGATATTTGAATGGTCCAACTTACTTGAGCACTTTGTCTTTCAGTGATGGCTCTAAAGGAGTGAGAGGGGATACAGTGAATATGTATTTTGAATACATGAGCCATTTCTCATATTGTAGTGTTGTGTTTGAACAGATCAACAAAGTTTAAGTGAATTTACCCAGGATATAAAAACTCACACCTTACAGTTAACACTTTGTGTAACTTCCTCTTCAGAACTTGATTGAATTTTTTTCAGCATTCACCACCTGCAGTAGGGTGTGTGTGTGTGTGTGTGTGTGTGTAGGTTTGTTAAAAGTCAGCTTACCCTTCTTTTTGCAACATTTCTTACACTCTTTGCATTTGTACTTGCAGCAGAACTGTACAATTGCAATGGTAAACAGGATTCCCAGGATCCCAAAGCCCACAGCGACTCCAACTGCTGTCGAGTTTACAGTGCTCCCTGCAAACACACACACACACATAATACAACATGGTCAAAGATCACTTATCACTTACATCACACATCGTCCAACTGACATAAGAGACCATTAGCTTAAAAAGACTGTGTGGCTGTCTGGGCCTGATTTGATCGATATGTGTATCTGTTCACAATGAATGAATAGTCACTCTAATGAAACAACGTTGGAAAATCAATGTCTTGGGGAGATTTTATCTCTGGCATCATTAGCAGTCTGGGGAGACACTGAGGTCACAAGTGTGAAGGCAGTTTTGACTCTAACAACAAAACTGTATTTGTTCACAGTTCTTTGTTGAGTCAGAAAACTATGACGGTTCAACACTGAGTACATTTCTGATAACGAAACACAAGCAGAGATAGTTTCCGTGTAAATGTACAGAGAACGACGACATGGGTTGACTCTAAAGAAGAAAGGTAATTCATGAGCAGTGATGTAATGAAACACAAAGTTGTTTGCGTGTCACAGATCACTCGGACAGAAGTGAAATTAAGTGTCTCAGTGAAAAGACTCTTACCACTATTCCCCATAGCTGAATCGCCAGGGCGACGGATGATATCCTCTGTCCTTCTACTCCCCTCCTCCTCGTCTGTTTGCTTTTGGCCTCCGTCACTTTATTTTAATTTATTTTCACTTGTTTGTGAAGGACAGAAACACTGTTGTGTCTCTCCTTCCGTCTTTGCAAACATCTGCCTCTCCAAGTTCCCATACCAAGCATTCTTTAAACCGGTTTACCTTCTTTCTCCATCCTGCCTGTTCTCAACCCTCCCTTCATTAGCACACATGGAAACATATCGTTCTCACATGTAAAGCAGCCATTGCTTTTAAACTGACCCTGGAGTACTGTGATACTGTGGAGTCAGGCCACTTTCCACCAGGTGTCCACCCTTTTGCTTGATTGTCTCATGAAGATCTGAAACTGAACCTGAAAGTTTTCGAATGTTTTGGTTTTCAGACCTTTAAGAGAACATGTTTATTATAATGAAATGCCTTTGGTTTCCATAACAACCCAGACAGCAGTCTCTTTCTTTTCCCAAATCCAAGAAATGATTTTTCTACTGCCAGGTAATATCATCTGAATCAAATGGTGCACAGAGCCTCCTGTTGGATGACAAGGTTACTGCACCTCTGCAATGCACAAAATAATGGGGTAGACGCCAGATGAATAAAAATGTAAAATCTAGGCAGGAAAGAGAACTGAAACAAAAGCACTGATACATCACTGGAACTATACTGACAAAGTATTATTATTATCGTTGGTGTTGAATTAATAGTAATTTACCAGTTGCTGCTGTGGGAACAGTAATTAATCACACGCTCCAAACCAACATGTTTCTCCACCGTTCACGTTTTATTGTAGTATTTTATTTGTGGTGAGAAGTCTGATAGCTGTCACCGCACATCCACAAGATGTTATCACACAGTTTGATGACTCACACTCTGACTTAAACACTGATCATGAACCACAAATGTGGTCACCATGTTAGCTGACATCAATTGCAAGGATCTGATCTAGGTTATTGATGGTTTATCCTGTACTGATAAGCACGACTCTTCTTGACCTTAAAAAGATACCACAGATAGATGTGCAGTCAACACCCCCACATTCATCTGAAATTATTCTGTTCAACCTTTTCCTTCCATCATTGCACTTTCCTTCCTTCATAATGTGTATCTGTACTTGTCTTTCCACACCTCAGACCTGACCCTATCAGCATGTTTGCTGAATGATCAGTAAATATCAATTTTTTTTTTTTTTGGTGTTGACATGAATGCTAGCGGGGAATTCCCCACCCTTACATATCTCCCTTATTAGTCCTTCCTTGAAAATGAGTCGTTACTTTTGTTACTGTTACTATTTGTAGGCAGCGGGCAGACAAAAACGTGTTTTCAGGAAATCTTTCAGGATTTTTTTTTTGTCGATATGACAGCAGCTTTCTGGTAAAGTGTTTCATGTTACCATCAAAGCACACTGGGATTTGAAATGAACACCAGCTGTAATAGTTATAATATAATCTACCACGATGCCACAACCAACAGAGAGAAGTATACTCGCTGCCTGATTGGGTTACATAACCAGAAGTACATTTCGTAATTTTCAGCATATAGCACAATTACTTCCTTATACTGTAAATCCATTCTTTCAATGTAGGTCAGACAAGTCTTCCGTATTCCCAGTGATGTGACGCAAGACTTTGATTATGGGAATCGTGCTCCTTTGTAGAATATTCAAAACAAAACACCTTAGACAACTAAAATAATAAGTTCATTTTCAAGATGAAAATCCTTTCTGATATTTTGTCTTTTATTTTTAATTCAATGGTAAATGATGAAATACTGGTCAAGTGAAAGCAAAACGATTAGCTGATTGGGGTCTGGACTCAAACCACGCGAGAACCAACATCATGCTAAATAATCCTGAAGGCAGCAAAACATTTGCCAGTGCATCCGAAGACAGTTTTACAGCACAGCAATGTGAACTCTAATCTGTGAAGAGAAGGGATGGGCAGTGGCAACGCTCCAAACCTTAGTGTTCTCTGGTAAGCGCCAGTCGAGCTGGACAGTGCTGGACTCCAGTGAGTCCCAATGTCGAGCCCTCATGACGTCCTCAAGGACCCCGTGTCTGACAGTTTGGTAAGAAACACCCACACCAGTCACAACCCGAGTCGTACCGCTTCATGCATCAAAATTTGAGAAAAACTTTTGAGAAGAATAAGATGAGAGAAATTGTCTGTAGTCATGGCAACTGTATTAACATTTCTGTTTGGGGGTTATCTTGCTCTTGGTACTTGTGTTAAATTCAATTGAACTTACGCCATCTCAATGTTAAATATATGAGGCAGGCAATCTGACCTACGCTTGAAAACAATCAGACTCCATTAAACAAAAGCAAAACATGTCTAGTTAAAAATATTGAAAGAAAATGGGTGGGTTTCCCAAATGACAAATTGCGAACAAACATTGTTTAGAGTCCAGGGCACATGAAATGTCAGTATGTGAATGATTAACAAGTTTTTTTTTCCCATTCCACACTTCCCCCTAACTTCTAAAGAGCCTGATATCACATTTCACAAAATGCACACCTGTGCAGGCTGAGGGTGGTGGCGCAAAAGGCTTAGGATTTAAAATGAACTAAGGTGGGGAGAGAGAGAGAGAGAGAGAGAGAGAGACATTGACAGAGATCCATTGTTTGCCATAGACGTATAGGGCAGAGGGTGGTCTCTGTTGAAACAATAAAAGGCTCAGGGAAAGATTTTGAGTGTCCGTGACTGGGAATACGACGTTCCGGAAGCTTATCCTTCAGAGGCTCATCCGACAAGGAGTGACAGCTACTTTACAGGTGAGGACAATCAAGAATCTAGTGAAATGAGCGAAACAAGTGTGTGCCTGTGTGTATTATGAGGGTTTGTCTTTGTGTAATTATGTAATTTTATTTTAATTGTGTTTTCTTAACCAAACGGACTGGTGAAGTAGCCTGTGAGCCTTTAGAGCCTTTTTTCAAACTGAGTCAACAGAGAGAAGAACTTTGATCTATTTCTAATCAAGTCAACATGGGCACATCTGATAAAGATCAGTAATGCTTGAAAGGAGAGGAGCACATTTTTAATCCACGCTATTCAACTAGTTGGCTTCTGAAATGCATGACTCTCAAAATAGCCCTTTTTGAATATATCTTTATTGGCCTATGAAGCTCTCGATTAGAATTTAAAACAAACAAACAAAATGCAACCTTCTGAAGGCCTCAAACTAATTTAGATTAGATGTAAATCAAAAATAAATCTTAACTGTTTTACAAGTAAACAACTTTCTTTATGCTTTGCTCAATACTTGTCTTGTCATCAAATTAGGAAGGTCCCAAAATACTCCAGTGCAATTGAAGCTTACGCTGTGAGATTTTAAACCACATACATACAAGACTACTATTAAATATACCGTAAGGGAAAAAAAAGAAAATACATTTTTTTGATATCCACTGTGAATTCAAAATATTTAGCCACGGCTGTGACATCACTCTGTTCATATGTAAACCATGGAGATGATTTGCTGCTCAGAAGATCAGGGGTCTGTTTAATTGTCCTCGAGCTCAGCATGTACCCATCTAAAGAGCACAGCTGTGTTTTCAGCAGCAGCCAGCGTGTTCATTGACAAAGAACGCTGATACTGATAGTTGTTGCCATACAGGCTGGTTACGAAGTGGAGCCGCTCAGCAGAACAAAAGCCTACAAAAGATTTATTAGATCTCTGTGTCGCACTCATCGTCTCCTTTACAGCATATGCAAACATCTTTTCAGCC
The DNA here is from genome assembly GCA_016785345.1 of Trinectes maculatus. Classification (NCBI taxonomy): domain Eukaryota; kingdom Metazoa; phylum Chordata; class Actinopteri; order Pleuronectiformes; family Achiridae; genus Trinectes; species Trinectes maculatus. Next base: position 140,766 of record JAFBJQ010000842.1, read on the forward strand.
ACTGTTCAACCGTGTCAGGCAGGATAAACCTTGTGACTGCACAATATTCATGAGATTTACAGAGAGGGGGAGATGCGCCGTGGTAGACGGGATGGAGAACGGGTGATTTAATGCACACGCAGCACAGTGCAGCAAATCACTGTGAAATGAAACTCATTTTACCGAAGCGCAGTCAGGCACACACAGAGAATGAGGTCACGCGCCATATTTTATGCCAGGGTGGAGACTCTAAACGCCTTGGCAGCTTTATGGCCACCTGAATATCAGCAAGGTTTTTCTACAGAGGTTATTACAAGACATTCAAGGGTCATCAGCCTCAAACTGTTCCATTCAGAAAGTCATATATTTATACCTTCTGTACATATTCGCCTAACTGCATGTACCTTGCGTTTATATATCTGGTGTTTTCACGTCCATTGTAAATACTGTGACAGTGAATATGTCCAAAGATCAGTGGAGAAAGGTTGGGAGTAAGCTTTAAGGTCCATCATGTTTAATAGTCCAGGTCAGGCAACACAGTCGGCGGCTGCTTCTAACAATGGCTCTTTCTCTTCAGTCACACACACACACACACACACACACACACACACACACACACACACACACACAGTGACTGCTCAGTGTCCCATAACCATCACAACGTCTTAACTTCACTGGCTAGTTGACCCTGAGTGTGTCATTAGGTTTAGTATTAAAGAGTCATTTTAAACTTCACACACACAAAGGACAGGAATGAACTGACACCTGAACAACAGGTTGACACAGGCATCTGTCACTCCTGACCACAAACCACTCACTGTCAAAACAGGTGCACACCCTTGAATGTTTCGCTGTAGCCAAAGACACAGTTTCTGAGATGTAAAGTACTTCTCATGTATCATTTAATACAGAACAGCGTAAAAACACACTGAGATATACGATGTACAGTATTAACGTTTCTGTTTTCAGTGCATGTGCATGTCAGACAGGATGTGATGGCGGACAGGAAGTTGTGACTGATACCATCAGGATTCTTATTAGACTGTCAAAACAACACAAACAAGATATGATGCGCCTCGGTCACGGGGCGTGGCACTGAACACACAGCTGTTTGTGTTGTGTCTCGATGTTGGATTGTGTAACTTCTATGTTTTTGTATATTTACATATGAGTGGGTGTATGTTTGGGTTAAATATGAGAGGAAAAGGGACGCAGCGGGGGAGCGAGGGAAAGATCGACTCAAAGGTGTGTGTGTGTATGTGTGTGTGTGTGGCGGGAGGGATACAGATATGGGATATTGAGTTCGTTTTTGTCCATAGGGCTCACAAAGTTAGGAGTGGGACGATGTGTGGGAGGAGGGACAAAGCAGAGAGAGAGAGAGAGAGAGAGAGAGAGAGGAGGGTTAAGGTGTCATGTTACCTGGAATACCTCAGTTTTGTTTTGTTTTGTTTTGTCAGAAGGGCTTGGTCATGCAAACACAGCTCGCTCTCTCTCTGAATCTGTGGGACATCGAAACACAACGCTACACACGAGCGGCCTTTATTACATTGTAAGGCACCTTTAAGCCCGATTGGGTTACCCTGCCATAGAAGTAAAGTGGGAGAGGGAGAGGGAGAGAGAGAGCGGGATCAGTAGATAAAGCCAGTGGAGCAGGAGAGTGGGAGAGAAGAAGACCGGACAAACTCGGGAGAGTGAGTTTCTGGGGAGTCCCACCTCCGGGAAGGGAGGGCCGTGTCTACTCTTAGCTGCCTGACAGATGTGCAACTTGGCCTGATAACGAAAGACATCTGCATCATGTGGGTGAGTGCAGCCGGTAGCATAACCAACGTGCTCATCAGGAAGATACCATCAGGTCGTTTGCATTCCATGGGAGCCTCTGAATGACTTAATTGCTGGTTGCATGATTGTAATGAAACTGTGGTTCAAAAAAAAAAGGTTCATTTGGTTCAATCCTGGAAGTGACAGTGTTTGAAATGCCATTGACAGGATAACATGCTTACGTGTAGCATGGAGCATTTTATATTTGAACACTTTAGTGTTGACACACGTGAGCCCAGCCTACACGGACTGAAGCATGCATGCTTGTATGAGCGTACATATTCTTGCTTGATCCTTTAAATATCCAGACCTGCTTGTAGAACACAGGCCTAGATCTCCCTTTGATTAAAACTCATTCAACATGCTATGCACAAAACCCCTTTTGTCAATGTGTCTGTTAGGGGAAACATAATCCAACAATACTGTACGGAGAAGCAGCGCGGCCACGTTGGAACAAAAGGTTTTCCATGTCATGGCTTTTTATCCGTTGAGGCTGACCCAGTTATACTTAAACTGCTGGTGCCAAAGGAGCTCCCGCTAGATGGAGACTGCATCTGGGTCATAACGGCTCTTAACTAAATAAAGACAGGTTGAACAGGTTAGCTGATAATGACAAAATGTGAGATTGAAGTGGCTCATAAACTGGTTTATCTTAGTCGCTGTTCCAGAGATGACATTTAAGCATCATGTGTCATGATGTGACAAAACCAAACCAGCGTGTTTATCAATCCCTGACGTGCGGTAGCCAACTTTGTGGTTTCCCAGGTTGGATGGACCTCCCCTTTTTGTCGCCATCTTCGATCCTTATTCAACCCATACATACGTCAGGTGATGGTGACCCAGATGCCAGCTGGTTTCAGTCATTACCCAGCAAGTCTAATGAGGTGCTGTATTCATCAGGGTATTATGAAATCAAATGACTGACTCACAGATGGGTTATTATTATAATCATGTTGTTATAGGGACTGAAACCATTACATAAAAGGCTATTAACTCAAATGATTTGAAACGTATTCATAAGGGAGTATAAGTTTTACATTACCAAACCAAAGTGCTGCAGGCTTTGCAACGCACACAATTGAAACATTCCAACTTTCATTGTCAAGAGAAATACGAGAATGATTTGACGACACGACGCAGCGCGAGGTTTAACATGTCAGGTTCTCTGACGCACGCACGTCTTTAATGTAACGATGGACGTGAAATCCTTGAAACAGAATGAAACAAATGAAAACAGAAAAGGAAAGAGCTCCGTATGAGCAACAGAGAAAACAGAGGGCACCTGCGCAGCCACATCCTGTGCTGCTCTCTTGTCATGGAGTCTATGCACATTATTAGTCTGAGCCACCAATCATTATTCACACATCTTTTCCTTTCGAGCTGATTTGGGAACTTCCTTTAACTGAGTCAACGGAAGAAGAATATGCCTGGTGGCAAAATAAGCATGCAAATGAGAGATCTGACCTGAACCCTGAAAGCAGAAGTGAAATTTAGAACAGAACACAAACTGGTGTCCCCAACACCGCTTTTGTTTTAAAAAAATTCCGATTTTTAGTCATCAAAGAGTTCTGCTTTTTTTAAATGATGCAAAGTATGATACAGGATGATCTGGATGTGTCATGAAGTATTCGTTCATATAATAAAATTAAAGCCAGTGGGACAAGACAAAAAACAAAAGGTGGACAAAAAGCCTTCTTCACACTGTAACTATACACCATAAGTCAATATCTTCCAAACAGGCCAACCAGAATACTGACATGACACTTGAACTGTAACACTTTGGAGTGAATTGTGTTTTTATTTGTTGAACGTATGTGCGCACGCTGCATTATTTTTCTGTCTAACATAGGAAACATTAAAGGGCAACAACACAATTAACCTAGTTTCACCAGGGAGGTATGAATCAAAAAATATTTCTGCTATTTTCTAATGTTGTGACATAATCTGTTGTCAAGGCGCAATGATCCATAATTACCTGTCAGCTTTTAAATGAAATAATCGTAACCTAGTAGGAGCAGTGCCAAGTAGGACACTTAAGTGGGGTATTGCTCTAAAGAGGAAAATAGTTTTCAAGACAACAAGAGGTGTGTATGTGTGTCACAGTCTATCATTATGCTTTCCACCACCCCTCATGTGATGTGAAAGATTTGACAAAACATTTTTTGACAAATTCACGTGTCACACGTGTCTCCCTGTGGCACTCGACTGTCACGCTACAAAGAATACAACCAGAGCTACACCTACTGCAGTCCTAACAGATCACAAGTTACAATGTAAAATTCAACCTAGCAAATGCAACTTTGATTCCATAATAATTTGCTGCTTTAATTTAATTTTGAAGCATTTGGAAGGCGACGTGTTTAAATTTGTGTCTGACCTGAAGTTCAAGTTTGCTGTTGCTGACAAAGATGTCAAACCTGAGAATGTGCAGCTTTTTCAAAATACTAAAATGATTAATCGCCAGTGACAACAATTGTTGTGTAGTTTTCTTTTGGCCTCAGCTTAGTCTTAAACCTGCTTCACGTTACCAGTAGAGTGTTTACAGACCGCCCTAGAGGGTAACTCCCAGGTGACACACATCTGAGTTCAATCAGACGACACTGGTGTAGTTGTCAATACTTCATCTAGTTGACTGACATATTTCTTATGTCATATTTCTTTCTGAACGTTCTTATTGTTCAATGATGGGTAATTTTACCCCAGGTCTCATTTTAGTTTTCCACGTGACAAAAGCATCATCGACCTGGTACAGCACTGAAAGATTCCAAACCAGGAAGGTTCGGAAACCGCAGCTTCAGATGATCCCGCCTAATTTACTTGAAAATCATTTGCATTCGCCCAAAGACATTTACACACAATGCAGCTGAAATGTACTCCATTATGCAACCAGTATAGGTACAGTTGATAGCACTGGCTTATACCTATACAGGAACTGTGGATGAAGGGCGGTCACATATCCTGTAATATTACAGTGTCCTTTCAACACAATGTCAGGTGCATTTGAATGGAAGAGCCTCATGGTCCCCATAGACCCCATCACGGGGGTCCATTGGGACCATCATGACGCTTTCACGGTGGGGTCATGTAGTCGGTGGGATAACAGATTATGGGAACTGCCTGCAGCATGTGGAGTGGCTGATATATGCAGGGGGGCACACGGGTGTAACGTGACAACTCACAGAGGTACGCCGTGTTCTATATGGCACACCTGTTCATCGCACACGGCCACGTTTTCAGTGTTTTGTGACATAATTAGACCCAAAAGTTGCTCCTCTCACGAATATTGAAAACAGTCGGCTGGAAATGCCACGCACGTTTCATGCAAAGTTACCGGGTCAGCTCAGATAGTCATCTGTAAACTAGGACTTAAAATGACATAATCACAAACCCACGCCTCCTCCCAGGCACATACACACACACACAGTGAGTATTTCCTCTTAAGCAACGCGCTGCTGTTTTCACACCTGTGCTCACCTTATGCCTTATCCCATGTATCTTGTTGCTCTTACCACAGACAATTGCCCAGGTGCCAGAGGAGTGCATTAGACCATTGAATCCCGGGAAGCCAGGTAAGCTGTCGGCCTGTATCAGAGAAGGGAAGGGTTCAATATACCGTATGTTACTGCTCTGGTGAAAGAGGTCAATGACATTTCAAAACTAGTAGTGGGACAGCACTGCAGCACATTCACTACACACATGACTAAGTACCTCTTCCTTCTTCATTTGCTTTGTGGTTTCTGTTGAATAATCCCACTTTTTCACTGTTGCCTCACTTTTGTTTTGTTTTTTTCTCCCCATTCTCTCTTTCTTTCACCTGTTTCTCCCCTAGCGTTTCCACGACCAGGCCGCCACAGAAGGCCCATGACGGCTCAAAGGACTCAGAAGGCGCCTAAGACGAAGCGAGTGCTGCTGACCATCTTGGCGGTTGTGGTGTTGTTAGGCGTACTGGCCACCGGAGCATATTTCAGTGAGCTACGGTTCCTCATTACCGTTTATGACCAGATTCACTGCTAATTCCAAAGAAAATACTGTTTCTTTTTCCTCCAGTCACGAGGCTGATCGAGAGCAAATACTTCTTCTGCAAGCACACGTTTAAGTTCATCACATTAGACAAAACCTGCGACGGGAAAAATGACTGTGCCAAAGGCGAGGATGAGCTAACGTGTCTGTCGGTGTATCGCGTCAATGACACATTTCCAGGTAAACAAAACAAAACAGCTGACTTTTAACTTGTGTTGCCATTAGAAACACACATACACAAAAACAAAGCTTGGAAAATGACACCTCTATTCTTCCTCTTTGTGCCAACCCCCCCCATCCCCCATCCCAGTGCGTCTTATGTCGAGTCAGCATGTCCTGCAGGTGTACAGTCCAGGCTCAGGATGGAGGAGTGTGTGTGCTGACGAGTGGACGGAGCAGCACACAAAGACAGCATGCAATCAGCTAGGTTACACATAGTGAGTTCACACCCACCGGCAATAAACATATGATATTATATGAGGTTTTGTTGGATGGTTTATTTGACTTTGAATCAACACTTAACAATACATCTCCCATCCTCTGTCTCAACAGTAAACCTCAGAGCACCAGAGTCCCAGTGGACACTTTAATATCATTCCTGAAAACCGGACCGTTCACAGCCATCAGACCTCAGACCTCTACCACACCCATACACCAGGCCACCATCGACCGGTGAGGAAGGCGACACATTCGCCATCAAAGTGACAAGAGTTCACTTCCTTTGTGTCACACCACCATTAGACAGTTTACTTTTCACTTTTACGTTTGCTCTCTCTAACATCTTTTACTTCTGCTCTCTGCTTTGCTTTCCCTTGATGTGACACTGGAAAACTGAGACATGTGTTTCATAGTTTCTCTTCCTAAAAGGACAAAAAAAAAATAAATCCCAGTTTTTGTTCCCTCTCTGTCGACATCCCTTGTGAGAGTGAACAACTCACACAGGTATTTCACTCAGAAGAAATGGAACAGAAACTTGGAAACATCCTCAGCAGAGCATGAGATCAACATTTCAGTGACCCTGTCTTCTGCCATTCACGGCACGTATGTGACTTTTAACACGTATATGTGACTGCTGGCTTCCTCTTCCAACAGCGGTGTATGCAGATCTGGATCTGTGATATCTTTGTCCTGTTCAGGTGAGTTGTATTTTTAGTGCTGCCGCCATAACAAACGCTGTTTTTCAAGAGGCAGAGTGGGATTCAAGTGTGACTGGTTTCTCAGTCGCAGGCCCAGACGTGTCCACCCTAATCAGCAAAGCTCTTTCTTGGCAGCGAACGACAATGTGGAAGAAACAGAAACTAAGATCTGACACTTTGTTTTGAAAGCAGTGATCAACAAAGAAAATATATTTTTAAATGAAATAATGAAATAAACAATAATATGTAAAAAACATGAGCAAATATAATAATAATAATGACAATGACAATGACAATGATAATGATAATGATAATAATAATAATAATAATAATAATAATAATAATAATAATACCTGTGGATTGTCAGACTGTGGACAGGTGGGCAATCAGGACCGTATCGTCGGGGGGACGGATGCTCTCATTGAGGACTGGCCCTGGCAGGTCAGCCTGCAGCAGAATGGGCAACATACCTGTGGAGGCTCACTGGTGTCCCCAAGTTGGGTAGTCACCGCTGCCCACTGCTTTGCAGGGTCAGTACTGCACATACATTGACACCACTGACTATGAATTACACTTAGGGCGCCTTTCCACTAGCGTCACCTTACATGGTACAGTACGGCACGGCACGGTTGGTTTTCCATTACTGTATATTGGAGCAGTGTCGCTACGTGGGCGGAGTCTTCCCCCACTTCCTGAAAGTTTAGCGAGGGAGCGGAGGAAGGGGGCGGGGCTATATACGCGGAAACTGCATGTTGCACATCAACAACAACAACAAACTCCGTCTAATGGAGTGAAATAAATAGCGATTTGAGTAAAATAAATGTTATTGGGCAGTTATACACAGACTCTGGTAGACATTTAATTGAGCAGTGTTAAATTCCGTTTTATTCCAAGCTGAACAAAAGTTGTAACACGACGTGAATGGTGATAATTTCCGAGTGGAAAAGCGCACAAAGCGTGCTGAGGTGACGCTAGTGGAAAAGCGCCCGTAGACTTAAGATCTAACACCATGTCCACACTTCCTCCTCGCTCGCCGGTTGCTTTGGGCCTTGCAGCAGTAAGAAGGAGCTGAGTCGCTGGAGGGTGGTGTCAGGCCACACGTTCATGAGCACACTGGGAGGTTCCTATGTGGACAGGATCATACTGAACGGAGACTACGATTCGGCACGCAATGACTACGACATAGCACTGATGAGACTCAGCAGCCCAATCAGAGTGGGAGGTTAGGATTCATTTCATGTACAAACAAATAAATCAAATCAAATAAAACAGAATTTACCGCACCACACATATATGCATATTTTTAGTCTAACTGTAAACTTTGCCTAAATTTGAACGGTTGTTCTAAATAGGATAAATAAAAGCATAGTGGAGCATATTCCAAATATGTCAATATATGACTATAGCTCAATGGCAGATAAGATAAGAATATAAAGAATAAAAATAAAAAAATGCAACAAAAAACTAAATATCTAAGAAAACTAAATATATCAATATATAGATAAAGTGAGGTAATTGTACACATTGCACATCATGTAATAGTATACACTATATACACATACATATATATCTATATATACATAGATCCCCTATATACACATACAACAATGTACAACAATACAATAATGTACAACAATACAAAAATACAGTAGTACAACAGTGTAGCAGCATTGGGGTTTTAACTAGTACAGAATAAAACTGCTTCAGTGAATGCACTGTCCTTGTTTCCAGTTGCCCGCAGGCCAGTTTGCCTCCCCCCTAAAGCTTTTGGCCTTGCTGCCGGAGCATCAATGGCTGTGACTGGCTGGGGTTACCTGAAGGAAGATGGTGAAAACACACACACGCACACACACACACACACACTAACTCCAGTAAACAACAGAACCTGTTTTGAAGTAACTGACATCACTCAAGTGTTATGTTCTTGTTTGGCCACCAGGTAAGGTGTCTCCATCACTGCAGAAGGCCACCATCCCTCTGATAGACCAAAGTGTGTGTTCCAGTCCCATAGTGTACGGTAACACCATAACCCAAAGGATGATCTGTGCAGGTTTCATGAAGGGGGAGGTGGATGCTTGCCAGGTAACAACCACTGATTCCAATCACAGTCAATACTGATTAATACTGCAAACAACAAATAATATTTGCTATGACTATGTTAATATTCCCATGTACTGTGTGTTACTCTTGTAAAATTTTAACATGTGCAGCCTCTGGCCTGTTGTTTGTTTATAGTTTTAGGTTGACTGATAATATAGGTTTATTTCATTGAAAGACTTCAATGTACAAAAACATTTCTGTGTTGTTTTGAATCTCAGGGGGACAGCGGGGGCCCTCTGGTGCACTTCACCTCCTCTAGATGGCATCTGGTAGGAGTGGTGAGCTGGGGTGTCGGCTGTGCCCGAGAGAGAAGGCCAGGTGTCTACTGTAACGTGGAAGAAATGCTCAACTGGATTTACACAGTCATTGAGGTACTGAATACAAAAGGCTTTCTAGGTCAATAGGTCAAACTCACAAGCCTTTTCTTGATATTTCAGGAGTACAGACAACAAAATGTTTTCCACTAAGTCCCACCCTGATTCGTTTCTTTTCCTTGCAGAAAAATCCCTGAAACTAGTTGTCACCACAGACTCCAAAACCAAAACAAAGATCTGTGTGGTGATTGGACAGAGGACGAGAAAAAGAGGAAAAGAGAAAAGGGACGTTCCAGATGCACCTCAACAACAACACACAAACTGTAAACATAGCCATAAGCCGAAACACTGCACGTGTAAAAGTACACGCGCGCACACACTCACACAAACTTACATTCCATATAAACATGTTTCAGGTGTTTTTAGTGCCCTTTCAAATTCTTATCGTATCTCAGGGGACAAGTATATTTATGTCTGTGTTCATAGCACAATGCTTATACAAACATGTTTATAAGTGTTATAACAGGCCCAATTCATTGTTTCATTGACTTTTCAAAACAGTATCAGTTACCGTTTAATACCAACAGAATATATGATGATCACCAGCATTAACATGAGGACATTGCAATAACTGTTGTTTCGACTGTGAATGGAAAAACTCAGTGATAACGTACTGGATGTATGTGTGTTAGGATTTTTTTGTGTGTGTGTGTGTGTGTGAAATGTTTCACCAGGGTGTGTAAGGGTAAACTGCTTTGTTAAGAAAAGGTGTCAGCAGAAATTAAGTGTGAAGCTTCAGGTCAATATCACCAATTGAATTAGCGTAGTGCAGTTATGGTGCTGATTCAGTTGATTGGATTTTGTGTCCCTAATAAAGGGAAAATGCACTTTTATTCATTAGAGATGGTGTGCTTGCTCCCTGCCACAGTGGTCGACATAAGCACTTTAACTGCAAAGAGAGGATTACTTGACTTGACCTTACCGCGCGTGCAGATCATTCTGAGAAGCAGTCAAATAATGCACTGAAGATTATCATATCACGCTGTTGTGTGCGCTCAGTGCCTTCACAGTGTGTCTCAGTACAAACAGATATCCTAAGTGCCTTTTGGGAACTCAGAACTACAGGTGGCGGTTGTTTTATTTTTGCCTTCAAAGCTAGAGTATTCAAAGTTAACTTCCTACAATGTAAAAAAGTGAAACAGAGATATGTACTTTTTTCATCTGTGCAATCAGGCAAAACCCTAACTTCTTTTTTCATTATAAAGCAATCATTAGTATCAAAGTACAATGTACCACATACACACACAGCGAATAATATCTGGCTATTGATAGGGTACATGTGGAATTTTATTTACCTGTAAATAAATTGTAAATAAAGATGTTTTTCTTTAACTTGACCATTGCCCAACTGATTTGATATTTACAAGTGTGTACTACACGTTCATTCAGTGACATCTTCCTCTCAATACACACACAACACACACATGCACAGAATTTATGTATATCTTTATATAACGTATGAACAAAGACCAGTTTCCTCCTTAAAATTCAACCCCCAAGCATTGGTCTTTATAATACCGCCACCCTGTGGTGGATTGATGTCATTTCACGTGACCAGTTTTTTGGACTCAAAAGCAACAACCTATGAAAGAGACCTTGCTAAAAAAAAAATAAAAATACTGTTAGACATATAAGAAAATTTTTATTTTATTTTTGAATATCGGAGTACCACAGAGTTTGATGAAAAAACATAACCAGAGGCAACTGCTACCCTAAGCAATTGTAGCTTACCAATGTTAATTAGCTGGGGTAAACACGGGGGTGATTTGACTGCTGAGAAAATTGAAACTTGTCCTTCAGAACAGAGCTCTGGCAATGTTCCTCCTTATTCCCAATGTCAGATGCATGTACAGTATGTTTATCTCCGTGAGCCACGGCTGGGGCCTTTGAATGGATTGTCCTGAAAAGAGATGAATATTGAAGAATGACAAACATTTTCTATGGAAAACTAAAAGGTTTAGAAAATCAAGAAACTTAAACTTTTCCCAGAAAATATAAAATAATGCTACATTAAGAGTAAGGTTATGTTTTTGAAAGGAAGTTGAACTTTTATTTTGAAATAAAACTCATTAATTCAGATCAGTTTCACATCACAGTAAAAAACAAATATTTGCACTCCAGATTTCTGTCATGTCATTTTCTCTGATCCCTTGTTACCTCATCATCACTGTCATCAAATGCAACTCCTCTAGATGACTGGCTCTGGCTCTGAGAGCTGTACTTTGTGAAGGAGGATGACGATGATGCTGATGTTCTGTGATAAATAAAAGAAAAACTCAAGTAAAAACAATACATCCTAAAACAAATACATTATATGCCATGATATTTTTTTCTGGACTACCACAGTAAAAACCAAAACAGTACTTTGGAGGGGGTCGGGTAGCTTTCATTACAGGCATATCTTCATCTGAGTCGTCAATGGTCACCTGAAGATCGATGAAGGTGAGAACCAAGGTTAAAGGATGTTAACAGATCGCACACATGAAAAGAGAGTGCTGCAGTGAATGGATGTTGTCATTAACTTACTTCATCCTCTACAAATGATTTAGTGACTGCAGTCCGAGATGATTTTTTGGGAGGAGCTACGAACGCTGAAAAATGAGGTGTAGAGAAGACAATGAATCAGGTGTCAGAGTTATTCCAACACATTCATCAACTGATGGAATAAAACATGTCCTGTTTCTCTCTGGCACATTAGTTGGTCACTACGCCGTTTCTCACTCTTTTACCCTGCATAATGCTTCTGCTTTGGGTCGATGCTGAGGATTTCTGGGAACGACCCCGACTGGTTGGTTTTGGTTCTGAGGCAGCTGTGCCTGAAAGAACAGATAAACACTCATCAATGTTCTTTTTCTTCAGCTGCCCCATGTATTTTTCAGGACTTGTTCTCACTTTGTATTATATGGCAGGCAATAATGATAACTCACCTCTTCCCCTCCCCCGGCCACCCCGTCCCCTGCTTCCTCGCCCTCGGCCTCGCGTGGTGGAAGGGAATGGGACCGATTCCTCGTCAGAGTCCATAGTAACATCAGCAACATCAGTGAATGCCTCTTGGTCTAAAGGCTCATCGCCACGTTCCAATCGGTGAGCTTTGGCTCTGTTTATAGCCTGAGACAACGACAAAGAAGCGTAGAGTTAGACACAGTAGAATCATAGTTTCAAAGACATTTGCATTGTGCACACTTACTTCTCTGATTTCATTCTCCTCCTCAGTTGTGTTCTTTTTCGAGTCTCTGAATCGTCGAATCTGAAGATATGAAAAAAAACACATGCTTGTCCTATATAAGACATACACACAGGCACTTTGTACTTTGCACTGAAATGCACTGTGTAAGAAAGTTTAGCAATGAGTTGCATCATAATCATTATTATTATTAATATTCTAAAACATCTTGCCCACTGTTAGCTGGGATTGGCTCCAGCTTCTGAATGAATGAATGAATAAAACAATTATGTCAGTTATTTCACCTCTACTGCAAGACCCACTCTCCCACCTCTGCATCTATATCCTGTTCTGTAGTTACTCCTCTGGACTGTAGGTGGCGCTGTGTCTTCTCTAGCTGATATGTGATCAACTCCTGAATAGCATCTTTCTCGTCCTTGTCCACAAACTCCTGGATGGCCTTCCCCATGCCCTGCTCAGTCAGCAGGGACAGCTGGACGGTCTGTGAAGGGACGCACACAAACTTCTTCAGATAATTTACAGCAGTAACAACGATATTCCTGTATCGCTTATACTCATAATACTAAAAAAAATATTGATTTAGCAAAAATACCAACACCCTCTAAGTTAATACGCTTACTATAATTACTTTTGATCACTTTGACTATCTTCAGTTGGATCATCTTTTAATCAACACAATCCTAATAGTATTTAGTATTTTTTATTGAATTTCGAGTGTAATTAATTTGCCAAAAATGAGACCATAATAAATAATATAATAAGTGTTATAACACTGCGTAAATATAAATGCATGTGTGTGGAGCACCTGTTCAGTTGCCTCAAAATACTGTTTAACCAGGTCCTCCACTCTCAGCCCCTCCACTGCTGTGGGTTTTAACAGCTTGCCATAGTCAACATTGATCTCATCTTAAAAAAAAAAAATAAAATTTCAAAATTTGTAATATATAAAAAATATACTGTAGATTGATCTATGAGGAATACTGCAAGTCTCCAGTTGTGTATTTAGTATTTAGACATACCTTTGACATTCTCCTTTTGCTCACGGTGTCTTAGAAAGTGAATGATGTCTTTTGGGTTTGCCACACGGTCCACAAACTTCTGACTGAAGCGAGAAGTGTTGAAGGCCTCAAAACCTCCACTGTAATCCACCTGAGAAAGGCAATTGGGTTTTTAAAAAAAAGGAATGACGTGTCAATGGGAATGTGTGTGCACATGCTGCAAATGTGTCCATCTTACCCTCAGGCGGATAAGTGGTTTCTCTGGGGTGAGTGGACATCCGAGTCTTTCTCTCTCCGCTTCCTCTAACATCTCTACGACCTACGAAGAAGAAGAAACAACAAGCGTATGATTGTGTAAGATGATGTAGCAGGAAGTGGCTCTTTATAGTTGTGTTTGGTGATAGCTTTAAGGTTACCTTGGCATAGCACAAGTCTTCCACTTTCTTCACAACCTGGGGTGTATCAGGCGTGAAGATGTCTTCATAGTCAGCTAGCACCACATCCTGGATGAAGAACTGACGCACCGTCTTTAGGGGGATCTTCTGCAGGTTCATCTTACGACCCTTCACCCTCAGCAGCCCTATGTGCCTAAATATACACAAACAGAGGTTTATAGTAGCTACGTAATCACATATCACAATACAGTCAGAAGGAGCCTATCATTCACTGTGTGTGATTAAATGTACTTCTTGGTAGCCTCTCCAGGGGACAGCGAGGTTGCTACAGAGCTGCCTGGCTGGGTCACATAGAAGAGCTGCTGTTCATTTCTAGTTGGTGCTATCAAACATTCATGTTCGTGACCCCAAACCACCAGGTCCAAAAAGTCATCCAGGAACTGCTCAGGAATGTAGTTTGTAGGACCATGCTTACTCCTTGAGAGAACACACAGGTTGGGGGAAAAAAAAAAACAATCAAAAAAACATAAAATAGAAAACACACCTGCAAATGTATTATTGTCTCAAAACAATATTATATTGAGACAGTAAACATGTGCATCTTAAATGCGTTCTAATTAATTATCAAAAGAGTGTAATTTACAGCTCCATCCTACCAATTTGGTCATAATGCAGATAGACAAACCTGTTCTGGTGGATGGTGAAGAGGTTAAACCATTCATCTTGGTCTTCTTTGGGACGAAGCATTGTCACCTGGTTGTTGACAAACATCCTGTATAAGCGCTCATCTGGTATAGAACCTACACACACACACACACACACACACACACACACACACACACATTTGTTTAAGTTTCAATCAACTCTTTCTATTAACCCGAGAAAAATATAGGCATCATACAAATGGCATACTTACCAAGGCCATATAAGGCCAGCTTTGTGTTGCCTTTCTGCATAAGGATAGGACTAATCTCGATCCTCTCCACAGACTGTGAGTGGCCAAAGTGATTTACATAGCCAGAAGCACCTAGCAAATCCAGCGCACACAACCCTTCAGCCTTGGGAAAGAAAGACCATTACACACAACAAACAAATACAAAGGGCAGACACAGAGATACACATTTACATTTTAGTGAAATATAATAACTTCTGTAACACTGGAAGAAACTCACTCCGGTTGGGTCATCGTGGTTGCCATGAATGCTGAATACAGGAATAGAAATGTTCAGGTTTTCATCCTGATAGTTAACCCAGGGGAACCTAAAGCACATCAACATATACACTGTATAAAACATTTATAAACCATTTATTTATAAAACTGGGAGAAATTACTGAACCAGAAAAAGAAACAAACTGTGTTGTGTTGAAGTTGACTGTCTGGTCACTGAGGATGTTGAAGTGTATAGGTGAGTCTCCCATGCAGTATCGCCTGAGCATAGAGATACAGCTGTGGAGGCATCTCCGTGATGGTTTGTTTTCATGGAACAAATCTCCACCCAGCAGGATGAAATCCACCTGCAAGCAAATGTGCACAGAAATTCACAAGATATGTTTGCCAGGTCCATTCACATAGATAAAGATGTCCATGGATCCGATTTAATGTTGACTCATCCACCTGATCACAGACAAAAACACATATCTATGAATCTGAACATACTCGATGTGTCTTGGCACATTTTAGGATCTCATCCAGTGTCTTGAAAGAATCATCGCCACGGATGGCATCCTTCTCCAGGTATCCGAGGTGAACGTCTGTGGCAATCAGGATCTTGAAGGTATCTTCATCATCCCTTGAAAACACAAGCACACAACAAAAACATGAAAAAAAACCAAGCAGACGGGATTATTCTGAATATGACTACACCTGCATTACACAGCATTGTATGTGGTTATTTAGGAGCTCTGACCATAACTAACCACTACAATCACATTATCTGGTTAGAGGATTAACATGTAAAAAGAAATTAAATAAGCAGACTTACAAGGTGTTTTCGGATGACATTACGATGAGGGGGGAATCACAGATCAGCTTACACCAGACAGCTGGCCAGGCAAAATGCTTCTCCTGCAGAAAATACACGCTGCGTTTAACATTTACTATTTCTGAGGGGTGCAACAACTGTGCCACAGAGACAAACACAAGCAAATCACGTATTTTCTAGTCTCACATAACAACTGCTACAGTTTCAGTCAAGCTGGCTTAATGTCAGATGTATCGAATGTGTATGCGAATACGATACGACTGACAACATTATATGATAGCCAGGTTACTAATAATCCCTTATTTAAGCAGTAGCTAACAGAAACATGTAACTGAATAGCACGTTACGTTGCGAGCACGTTAAATAGCTTTTGACTTATGCTAGCACCCTACAGATTAACATGCTAATGTAAGTAACACATGCTAAACATGTTTCGTATACTGATGTAGTTTCATGTCATATTTCAATGTAACTCTGAAATGTGTTTGTTATATGCTACAACTAGGGAAACTCACAGCTTGACACTCACTTCCTCGAGCGCATCAACATGCTCTAAAATCCCGGCAACTCTTGCAAACTCTGTCTCCGCCCCCTACAGATGCATTATGGGTATTGAAGTTTTCTGCTAAAGAATCGTCTTTCACACTGTTGATCCTCTGCGGGAGAAAAACTGCACTTCCGGTTAGCAGGCGACTGGCGTTCGTTTTGTTTATTCAGACACACCGGTATCGTTGTCTCACAGTAGTAGTGTTACCGGCTTCTGGCGCAGCGGCTGTCGGGTGAGGCTGAGATTAAAATCAGACAAACCCTTTAAAAGAAAGGCTCCATGCTGCAGGGTGAGATCTCAGTCTCAGTTAACATTTTATTATTCACAGCAACTTTGAGAAAGAAAGCGTTTCCGTTCCAATCTTAAGCGAGAAGCACAATATAACATTTGATCATACAAAGCTGAGGCACCTTCATCACTGTCAAACCATTGATGTTTGTGATGTCGCCAATGTGCATAAGTAAAATACAACTCTTTGCTCCAGCGTGACCAGCTGCATTCTTCTAAGTCATAAAGACGCCTGTGAATTCACAGTGTATCAGTGTAGTTTCAGTGACTGAGACTCTCTCTCCTACACTGGACACAAAGACACTGAGGAACCAGACAGGAGACAGAACCCAGGATACAGACATTCAGTGAACGTGGTCCTGAAGGTGTGAAGGTGGATCAGTGAGTCAGAGGAGACACTGTAGAAAGACACAATCCCAGCAGGACAGTCCACATACACTGATACTCTGTGAGACCTGGGCGAGGAGTTGATGAACGTTTCTATTTTATTGTGACAAACAAAATAACCACAATCTTCAGAGCAGAACAAACTCCAGGACAGATCGTTCAATCCAAACAAACAGTCAACAGTGCCTCGTCTCCACCTGACTCCACTGTAACTCACTGATATGTTAACCTTTCCTCTCCACTCGACCTCCCAGTAACAGCGACCAGTCAGAGCAGTTCTACACAGCAGCTGAGGCCAGATGTGAGATATGTCTGGCTGAACGGGATACAACTGTGTCACATTCATCACCGTCCTGTTGTCTTCAGACAGTTTGAGATAACTGCTCATCATGCTTGTGTCCAGTTTCAGTTCACAGGAATCTGATGGAGACAACAAGACACATCTGCGGCTTATTGACTGATTATTGGTGAACATGATGTCATGAATAGTAAACTGATAGTGAGCTGTTCTCTCTTCACTACTTCTCTGATTACATTAAATCCACACTTACACTTCCTGGGACCAGGTTGTAACCTGACTTCTTCACCATGGTCCAACCTGGAGGGACAAACAGAGTCAGAATCCTGAATTTCCCTCTGGATAAATAAAGTATCTATCTATCTATCTATCTATCTATCTATCTATCTATCTATCTATCTATCTATCTATCTATCTATCTATCTATCTATCTATCTATCCATCCATCCATCCATCCATCCATCTATCTAGAGTCCAAACCGCTGTTGCACATGAAGCAGAGTCCATCAGTTTGTCAGAGTGAACGTTGTCAGTCTGAAGAGTTTCCTCATTTCTGTCAGAGTGGGAGGACGAGAGAGTGTCCAGTCTGTCCATGTGTCCATACCTGAGCGTGTCCAGTCTCCAGTGTGGACCCTTCAGTCCAGCAGACAGCAGCTTCTCTCCTGAGGCTCCTGGATGATTGTAGCTCAGGTCCAGTTCTCTCAGGTGGGAGGGGTTGGAGCTCAGAGCTTGGGCCAGGGAAGCACAGCCTTCCTCTGAGACCAGACAACCTGACAGACTGGAGTTAGAAGATATGACGATGGAGAAAATCAGGTCAGCTGGAAACTCCTGCACATTGAATATTGTCACTAACAAGAATCTAAAGAAACAAACTCAGAGGTTAAAGTATCAGCTGACCTGAGAGTCTCCAGTTTACAGTGAGGACCGTTGAGTCCAGCAGACAACAGCTTCACTCCTGAATCCTGCAGGTCGTTGTTACTCAGGTCCAGATGTTTCAGACGGGAGGGGTTGGAGCTCAGAGCTGAGGCCAGAGAAGCACAGCTTTCCTCTGAGACCAGACAACCTGACAGACTGGAGTTAGAAGATATGACGATGGAGAAAATCAGGTCAGCAGGAAAATCCTGCACATTGAATATTGTCACTAACAAGAATCTAAAGAAACAAACTCAGAGTTTAAAGCTGCAGTATGTAAGATGAAGAGAGCATTTTGTGTCAGGAGCGGTGGATTCTTGCAAATCGCAGTAGGAGGGACCAATGGAGATGTTTTTTATACAGATTACATGTCTCATGTCCTGCTGTCTGGGTATAGGGACAGATTTATCTAATATGACAAAAAAATACTTTTATAACAGTAACATACTGCAGCTTTAAAGTATCAGCTGTCAAAGTCCTGACCTGAGAGTCTCCAGTTTACAGTGAGGACTGTTCAGTCCAGTAGACAACCGCTTCACTCCTGAATCCTGCAGGTCGTTGTTACTCAGGTCCAGATGTTTCAGATGGGAGGGGTTGGAGCTCAGAGCTGAGGCCAGGGAAGCACAGCCTCCCTCTGAGACCAGACAACCTTGCAGACTGGAGTTAGAAGATATGACGATGGAGAAAATCAGGTCAGCAGGAAAATCCTGCTCGTTGAATATTGTCACTAACAAGAATCTAAAGAAACAAACTCAGAGTTTAAAGTATCAGCTGACCTGAGAGTCTCCAGTTTACAGTGAGGACTGTTCAGTCCAGCAGACAGCAGCTTCACTCCTGAATCCTGCAGGTTGTTGTTACTCAGGTTCAGGTGTCTCAGACTAGAGGACTGGGAGCTGAGGACTGAGGACAGAGCCTCACAGCGTCTCTCTGACAGGTAACATCTACTCAGCCTGATGCAGAATTTAAAACAACATAGTGATGAAACATTATATACAGAACCCGTTTTGGTGACATTGGTGGGAAAAAAACATTCCGTGGCCAGGAATTAATAAATCACCCATGTCACCAGACAGGCTCAGTATTACGACATTGTTGTCAAGTTATTTTTATTGAACAAGAACATTTTCTCCTAATTTGTCCTTTGAACCATAGAGGAGCTCTGGATTTTAATGGTTCTTCACTGAAACAGTTTTATCTTACAAATAATATTTTTATTAAAAAAAAATCATCCACTCATTGATTTTGTCAAAACAAAGTATCAAGACTGGATCTGACCGGAGAGTCTCCAGTTTGCAGTGAGGACTCTTCAGTCCAGTAGACAGCAGCATCATTTCTGAGTCTCCTAGATAATTGTAGCTCAGGTCCAGGTGTCTCAGACTAGAGGATTGGGAGCTGAGGACTGAGGACAGAGCTTCACAGCCTCTCCCTGACAGGTTACATCCTCTCAGTCTAAGTAGGAAACAACATTGTTACTATCTCTTTAGAACATATCTGATTAATATTTACATCTTGATCCACATACAGAGCTTTGTTGGAGGCTTTGACCACTGGCAGCAGCCTCAGAAGAGC
>JAFBJQ010000843.1:1341-112345 GCA_016785345.1 Trinectes maculatus
ATTTTGGACAAAAACGTAAGTCTATAGCCTTACGTTTTTTGACCGATCAAGAAATGACGTTTTCTGGCATTTAATCATGGAAATATCCTTACTAATGGTAAATACATGTTATTTAATGGCATTTGAATGCATTTTAATCAAATTTTCCAATTTTGAATTTTTCAAGATTTTGGACAAAAACGTAAGTCTATAGACTTACGTTTTACGATTTTTGAGGTTCACTGACCGATCAAGAAATGATGTTTTCTGGCATTTAATCATGGAAATATCCTTACTAATGGTGAATACATGTTATTTAATGGCATTAGAATGCATTTTTATCAAATTTTACGATTTTGAATTTTTCAAGATTTTGGACAAAAACGTAAGTGTATAGCCTTACGTTTTTTGACCGATCAAGAAATGACGTTTTCTGGCATTTAATCATGGAAATATCCTTACTAATGGTGAATACATGTTATTTAATGGCATTTGAATGCACTTTTATCAAATTTTCCGATTTTGAATTTTTAAGTCTTTGGACAAAAATCTAAGCCTGTAAGCTTGCGCAGTTTTTTGACCTGTCATAGTTGCTGCACAATTGGCCAAAAAAAAAAATCACTGTTTGAAGACCACTCAAACAGTGGTCTGAAACATCATAGTACAGCATGGTGTCGCAAAAATTTTACTTTTTAAACTTTTTACATGGGAAAACAGATAGTTTAGATTAAATAGATTTATTAATCGTATGAGAATAAAAAGAAAACAAAACAAGAATTTGTTTATTTTAACATTTATTTAAAGACAATACACAAGCAAGTGTTGCAAAGGAGAATATAAAAGTATTAAAAAACGTTTAAGTACTAAAGTTGGAAAACAGATGGATAAGCATAATAAGTGAAGGTTTTAAAAACATGTTGAAATGAACAGTGCACATGAGCCAACTATATAAGTGTTGGAAAGGAGAATGTTTACGTATTAAACATGGAAAAGATATAGACAAGGATAAAAAGTAAAGGTTTTTGAAAACAGTGCACATATGGCAGATATGGACAAACACAAACAAAATGCAGTGATTAACACCGTCCAGTCACTGGCAATAATTTCTGCAGGGAAAAAGAAAAAGTTAAAATGCATTACATCAACTAACTGACTGTAGAGAAAAATGCAATGGCACTTAGGACCTTAATCTGTAAAATGACCAGGGACCTTTCTGTCTCATGATCTGCTACTCATTGAACAACAGATCATGAATCAGAAAAAAGTCCCTGGCCATTTTACGGATAAGGACACTAAGACCAAACCACTTACCTAGCATGGTGTCGTGTGCTTGCAGAAAATTGACATCTGAAACACAAAACACAGAAAGAAACACTGTCACACAACCCATTAGATAGAAAAATACATCAGTAATCAAACACTATTAGCAGTTAGCATTAACAAAAGAACAGTCACGCACGTGTTGCTATTTCACCGGCTAATGCGTGTTTGGCTAAATACCTTGTTGCTCTTACAATCGGTACAAACACGGCCTTTAAACTAACAAACCTGTGTATTCAGCAAGTCTTTAGTTGACTCGACGCCAGCCATACTAAAAGTTTAGCGACTGGACATGTGGCTAACTTTAGCTTCTTTGCTAACCATAGAGGACAACAGCGTCCATGACAATAGTAACAACCTGACTTAGTGCATGTTAACACAAATATCGAAACTATGCGTTTGCATGTGAAGCACTAATGCAATATCGTTAATTTAAAAAAGCTGTTTTTACCAAATGTCTGTTCCACGCGATCCAGCTCCTCTTCGCGAGTGTTCCGACTGGCAAACAGGAAGTGGTTGCTTCCATGTGGTTTTATAATGGGCACAATGAGGGACGAACCATTTGGTTAGGGTAGATTGGTTGAACTACCTACTCCCTATCCATTCAGAGCAATGAATGGGAGGAGTCAATATTCTTCTTTAGATTTTCATGGTGGTTGGCAACCACCTTAAGAGCCATGACCTGCCCCTGTTATCAAAAAATTTTAGGCAGATTTCATGAAAAAAAATAAAACTATAACATTTTGGGGATTTTTTTTTACATTTCTGTAAAATGTGAAAAACTTGCCAGATTTAATTTTGACTTATTTTGTTTTCCTTGTCTTTTGAAAAAATACGAATAAGAATAAAAACTGTTTCCTGTCGGTTTTGTCCAAACCAAAAACTTGAAAATTTTTTTGTACTTTTAAAAAATATAAGCAGGTAGGTTTTTGCGATCTTAAGTTTTCTTCTTTTTGCCATTTGTCATTTATTATTTTAAAAACTGACAGTTTTGACAAAATCATCAGTTCCCAGTGCGACTTGCCTCTGTAGAAGATCTGTCTGCCTCTGAAGGGAAACTGGTGTCCGGAGCTGTGCCACTTGTGCAGGGCAGGTGAGAGCTGAGGGGGCGGGATGTGCAGGTAGACGGCCACCAGCGGGATGCAGATCAGAGCCACGTGGATCCACCACTCTCCTCTCATGTTGACTCGCATTCCTGCCAGTGAGAGAAGAAGCACAGCACACGCGCACATTATGACTGGAGTCACACACAATGCACGTGCAACCTCACCTTCACTGTAAAACAATAACACAAGGTGCATGGACCGCACAATCCACACACTGAGCATGATCAACCCCCGCTTTACTTCCGGTTCTACCTCGTGTTTTCTCTATGGGGGTGCAGGGTACTTACAGAATTGAGTCGCCTGTCTCGCGCACACCTCTGTGTTTTGATCCGTTCCCTCAGAGTAAAGTCCGGCTGAGCGGAAAAGCTCCGGTGCCCACAGAGCAGCACGGAGCCGCAGAGGTCTCACTCCGCCCTTTCCTCTCCACACTGTCTAATATCGGATGTGTTGTCAGACTCACAATGCGGAATCTCCACACAGCGTGGTCAGCTGTGTTTAAGTGTTTCTCGTCATGGCAAAGAGTGATTCATCACAGAAAAATAAACGATCTATGAGGAGCCGACGGGCTTGAAGAGACGAGGAGAGACGTTTACTGCCCTCTGCTGGTGTGGATGTGCAGTAGTAACTGATACTGGGAGCAGCAGCAGCACGCACGCGCACACACACACCAAACACTCTCCAATAGCCAAAATAAATTTGAAAATTTCAGAGGAAAGCAGCTCTCTTTCTGAATCACTCCCACGGCGAGATTAATTTGAAACCAAAACAATTAGGAATGCTACAAGACAAAAAAAACATTAGGCTAAATACATTTTTTATTTTTAAAAACCATACACGTTACTCGACAAGTTTCAAATGTAAATCCAATCACGATATCCATTTAAAATGCTCAAGATAAACAGACATGAAGTACTTTTATTTCCAAATGTTAAAAGATAAAAAAATAATAATCCATAAAACAGATGGAAAAACATTCGTTCCCATTACAGGAAGAAGCTACAGAACAAACTCCTCATATTGTTTCCGCTTGTCTTTTACATGTCTCCCCTTGTATGCAATCTTAGCTGCTGTTTTGTCATCTATAAAACAAGGAAAATAAACTATTTCCTCAGAGAACGCTGTGATTTATTTTTTCCATCTCCTCCCTCCCCCATCCACGGCCCTGCAGGCGAAGTGGGCCGGAGTCGTCCTGTGTGTTTGACAAGCACCGTCCCAAACATTTACTTAAGTAACAAACTAAAAGAAGCCTGTTCTCTTTCACACCATTTGCACCCTGAGATGAATAATCCAGAACAACACACGTTTTAGTGGCCAAAACCCTCCCCATATAATGTGATTGGTGTCAAATCATCCAAAATCGGTTTTGTACGACGAAAGGTATCACCAGTTTTGTCATAAAAATACAAAGGTACATCTTTTGTCGTGAACTGTATCAAAATTCTTCCCCCCAACGAGCATTATGAAATAAAGTACCCTGTGCTGACAGATACCAGTGTACGCCTAGTCTTTATTCTTGAAAAATGCACATGTCCAATTCTTGAGCAATTCCAGTACATCAGGTGTCAAAAATATTTTACAAACAAATCGAATGCAGCAACATTTAGTCATGGTGAATGTTGTCTTTTGGACAGAGCTGGGGAAAAAATATATAGTTAAGCCTTTTTTTCAAGGGTTTTTGATTTTTAAAGGTCAACAAACAAGAACTCAGAGGAGTAAAATAAGTCTTTCCCTAAAGCGTGATCTTACAGACTGAATGAAATATGAAAATAATTCACTTGCTTTTTGACCAAGACAATGTTTTACTATCTAAATACACAGTCTGAACTTATTTTGTTTTCTGTGGACTTCTTTTAAATTAAATACTTTATCTATGCCTGAGTAAACAAATGTCAGTATTGTACATTGGCAGGGGGCTGATGTTTTACTGAGAAAACAAAAACAAAAATAAAATGCACCAATTAAAAAAAAATAGATGAACTGGATCCATATTTATCAAGCATCCAGAATTCAGTCCTAACAGGTCCAAAAGAAGTTTCCTGAATGTGCTAAATAATGGGACCAAGCATCATCTAAATTATTTTCGCCAAGGCACATTCACGTTTTATTCTATATAACCATCTGATTGAAAAATAAAAAGGTGCACTGGTTAAACTGCGCGTCACACAGCGCTCGTTTCAACTGGCGGTTTAAAAAAGAAACTGATGAAGTGCAGGTAATCTTTACACTTTTTGGAGTTTTGGCAAAAACAAAACATTTTTGCCTTAACATGTAGAAATTTGGTTCACACAAACAGAAGTGAAGCAGTTCTCTTATTTATCCACTTAAATCTTAATGTAACGGATAACAACTACTAGAGAAGATGTGAACCCACAAAAATCTTACAGGAAAACTCCAACTTGCAGCTGAAAGGGACTTTGGGGGTTCCACAAAGGACCTTATGTCCAACTCCGAGGTAAGACTTTGTTTCCGAGTCCAACTATGAGACCATTTCAAGATCGGCATTCTGAGATGCTTGTTAAATACAGAGCCAGTTATCTTCTTAAATCCCTTTGATCAGTGAACCTTTCAACATGTGGAAATCTTTGAACACATCATATTGAATCAAACAAGAATCCGGAACTCCAGAAGGTTTTGTGCACATGAAAAACTATTGAAGAAATGGAAGAAGTAAATATTTATAGCAATGTTAGTGTACAGAGGCCCAAATTGTCTTGCCAGTCCCGTCGCTTGTGAGAAGCACCTTGCTTGGTGGACCACTTTTCTATACAAGCCTTAGTGTTTATCGGTTTGGCTAGAGGTTTCTATATTTATCTACAAATATATAACAAATAAAACCTGCAGGCAAAAATAGTTAAGTTTCAATAGAAACACCCTTTTTCCTGAAAATACAGCAGTATCTGAAATAATCCTCTCGTTCATTTTTTTTTTCTGTCCCAGTTTTCTGCATCATACATCAGGAAGCTCTTTTGCCTACAAACAGAAAAAAAGTATCTACAAACTTTGTAAACAGACCTGCTTTTTCCAAAAACATAAATAACTCAAAATATTAACAGCCAATGGAGCAGAAATACGTTTTGAATGAGCAAGGGCCAAAGAGATAAATATACAACACCATTCAGATAAAAGAGAAGCTAAAGGTTCTTTCGTAAATTCTTACAGACGATCTTCAAGCCAGGAGGAGGACCTCCCCTTCTCAATTAAAATAATAATAATATTAATAATAGAATAATAAAAACAGGTCACTTTCAATCTGAGTTTATAATCACCCCTTGTTTACCAAGAAAAGCAAACGTTATCAAGGAGGGAGGGGTGGAGTCCTTGTGTTGCAGCGGGGTATTAAGAACTAAAAATAAAAGAAGACCAAAGCATCCACACCAAGCCGTACATTCCTCTGAATGTTTGCTGTTCTTTTAGTCCAGCCCAAGCCAAGATCACGAGAGACTCCCCCTCTCCGTCGAGCCCTTCGTCTCTCCTCTCCGAGTGTTCGTTTCATCATCTTGTCTGAGTTGAGCTTCTTGGTGGTGGGCAGAAAAGTGGTGGTTCCGTGCAGCGAGGGGATCAGATCAAAGGGAGGTCTCCAAGCTGTGTAGTGGGCTCCCCGGGGCCGAGGGAATTCCTGATTTGGGGCCCTCCGGGAGAAGGTGGTTACTGCTCTCCACAGCGTTATTGTTTTGGTTTGGGGAGGGTGAGGCCGGTGCGTTGAGGTCTGTAGTGGTGGCGGGCGTGGATGAGGGTGAGGGCGGCGTGGGCGACGGCGGCGTTGGCGTGGTGTTGCGGGGACTTGCGGAGTTGCGCTTGGTGGGAGCATCATCTTCTGCATCTGTGTCGTCTATGAGGGGAATATGGGGCTCAGAGTCCTCTATCCGAAATTCAGGATGGGTCATAAAGTTGTGGATTGACGTTCGCGACTCAGGCTTCTCCAGCCCCTCATAGAGGGATATGGAGCTGCGGAATGCATTCACCACCCGGATCTGGAGGGAGGGGGAAGGGACAGGGAGTGGGAAAGGCACATATTTAGTCACATTAAGTAGGGATACATGTTTTTCATTTCAACATCTGGCTATAACTGCAGATAAAAACCTAGTACGCAGGTTTTATTGGGTCAATAATAGGTGAGTTGAAGGGGCAAAAAATCCTCAGTGAGGGGGGGGGGACTCAGAGACACGTGCAGGTGTGCAGTTATTTTTCTAGTAGTCAAATTACAACTTGTAAAACCAGTTAAGTGTAAGTTGTCCTTCAATATATGTTAGCCTTAAAATTCCTCTCTTCATAGTTTGGGTCAAAAGTGTGAATGGCAGCAGCCACAATTCTTCAGTGACATTCAGTCCGTTTTCATTGTCACTTTCTGTTTCTCCACGTCAGCCTCTGTCCTGCCGATATATTCATTCCAGAGTAAGGAATGCCACCGATTTAAAGCCCATCCACAGGCCAAACCCTAAAGCTAAAGCACAAGACTAAGGGCATCAGACAGAGGTAAGGCATAATGTTTCAGTAATGATTGAGCAACTGGACTCTGAGTCTGTACGGAGCCAGTGCAGATCAGAGAGCCGGCTCAGATTAAGTGTTTCAGAGATATAGAAAACCTGAGTTGGATCCTGTGAAGACAAACCTGATACTTGACTTTGTGCTTCACAAAAACTATGTTCACTATAAAGCCACACAGTAAAAACCCAGAGGAGGGTTCGAGCCGGCGCGAAAATCAATGCAGTGTAGGGCTTTGTTTTGTTAAAAAAAAAGTAGAGTGGTTGTATTTCTGATTGATCAAATTGCAAAGGAACCAAGAGACAAGAAGAATGGTGTTCTTTGGAAAAGAACACATCCAACGAGAAAAAAAAAAAAAGGGACAGAGGCCGGACACAGTTTACTGTTGTTGGACATGCTTAGGAAAGATTTGAGAGAGTGAGAGAGTGGGAAAGAGACAGAGAGATTGAAAGAGAGGGAGAGAGAAGGGGTGGTCAGTTGTAGCTTATGTTTGTGGAGTAAAAACAAAAAAAAAAGCTGCAGCAGCCAAGCATGTCTACAAGCTGGTATACATGTCAAAAACAGCACAAAGAGATAAAACTCACAAACGAGACCAGAGACTTTGAACCCATGCAGAGCGCGGCACTACCTTTGTGTTCAATGGTAGTAAACCTTTGAGTATAGCCCATGACACATTTCACAGAATCTAAAGAAGAATATGTGGGGAGTCAGTGGTATTCATTCTTTTCCAGGTCATTTCGTGGCAACAGAGCCAGGCGAAAACACTGTGCCAACAAGCATTTGTTCACATAAAAATAAAAAAAGTATCGGGGCCGACTCCTTTTGAAGAGCAACCTGAAAAGGAAAAGTTCAAAGTTTAATAAGGAAGTATCGAGTCTGCCCGTAAATGTCAGCTCAGGAAGGAACTCCACCTGAGACAGAGACCTAAATAGAACATCTTTTTTTTCAAGATGCCTGGATTTGCTGTTAATGTGTCTGGGAAAGTCCCACATGTTTACACTCAAGAGCAGAGTCATTTATTCCATTAAAGCGTTTTGTGGCATCTGGTAGACATTTAAAATCCACTGCTGGTCAGATGCTGTGCCTGGGAAGATCTGAAAAAGAGAAAGAGTCATTGTCAACACAGGCCCGCGCACACTCACACATTCCTTGTAAGGGCACGGTCTCGAGGGGCCATTGGAAATACCACTGTGAAATGATCTGCATCTTCTCTACCACACTGTAGACACCTTCAGACTTGGGCACAAACCAGCATCTGAAATCCAACCAACTGTATCACGACTGCAGCTGATTATTTACTATAGTCCGATTTTTGGAGCCTCTTCTCTTTTCCAAAGCAGAGCCACAGCTGGAGAAGAAGAAGTCATTATTTCACCACTGACTGACAAGACATCCACTGATGCCAGACTTTACTGCATCTCTATTCGTTTTTAGGTCGTGATCATGGGCATATACTCAAAACATTTACCCAGCAAGGGACTAGAGAGCTGCAACACAGACCCATGGGTAACTACAGGGGCACAGAGCAGACTGAGGTGGCCGCAGACAAACCTGGTGATTGTCAATCCAGAATGAAACTTTTGTCAAACAATAAATGCACATCACCCCCCCCGAGATAACAGTAAATCTTTTCCATTTCCAAGACCAAAGCAGAAGCACAACAGAAAACATGATGACACAGAAAAAAAACACCTTGACGCAAGAAGCAACCTGGTTACAGGATACATATATATATATATATACATATACATACACACAGCAGTGTTATTGAAGCAATATGGAAGATGTTGTATATTTGGTGTCTTTTTTGGGGGGAAGAAAACGGGGGAACATTTGGAGAAGCATGAGAGAGTAAAAGTGTCAACGTTAGGTGAGAAGAAGAGTGGAGGAGGAAGATGTTAGAAGAACAGAAGAGATAAAAGTCTCATGCACTAGAGGAGAACACGCACTCACACCCCACAGTGGCAGAAGCGGAGTTGGCGGCAGTGGCAGTAGTGGTAGTAGTAGAAAAGGCTACATGTGTAGGGCTAGAAACATTGGTTACATCGTGCTGTTGTTGGCTGGAGTTGGAGGCCTGCCGCCTTAGAGCCCCCTGAAAGGAAGTTCCACTCTGGAACGCACTCACTACATCCATCTGCAAAGAATCAGACAGCGTGACAGGAGAAAGCCCAGAGGAAATAAAACACAACACAGCCAGAGGAGAGAGAAAAGAGAGAAAAAAATAAAGAAAAGGCACCAGTAACCATAGGAAAAAATGTCACTTGGAAATTGAATTTAGGTGTGTAGTTAAAGAGAGAGGAAAAAAGGGGACAGTTGGGTTTAAAGGCACTGATCGGAGGAAGCACTGACACCAGAATCGGACCTCACTTTCCCTCTTTTCTCTGCAGAATCCTTTCATACTTACAGCTAGAGCCATGCCAATCAGTCTCAGAACATTCAGCTGTTCTATTGTGCTTCCCAACCAGATCCAATTCACCTGCTGCTCATCAGTACCTTCAAACTAATCGTGTTTTAGCAGATAGATTCAGACCGAGTCAGAAATAGGTACAGGAACCTGCCTTAGCTCAGAAGCAGAACAGAGAAATTAAAGAGGGGCTTTTGTTTTTAGGGTGCAAGCCATTCTTTAAGAATGCCGAGAAGAAAGAGAACAGATTTTAAGCTGAAAGAGCAATAGAGTTAAAGGGTTTATGGCTTTTGATTCCCTTGGTGGTTGGGGTGCAGTGTTCAGTGGTACACAGGAAGAGCCGCGGATTGTTACCTGAGTCTGGATGCGATTTAGGCCTCGGAACCAAAGGATCTGGCCTCGGCGAAGCTCCCGCTCAGCATGGTCGATCTCATCCATGTCCTCCAGCTCCTCCAGCTCCTCGTCTGGAATCTCCTCCTTCTGAGTGCCATGGCCTGCCGTTTTCAAGAATTTCAAGCGGCTTGTGGGTATCGTAGAGATTACCTGTAAGACGTTGGGATTCACATGAGAAGTTCTGTTGGCTGTTGCCTAAGCAAAATGACGTTTCATTATGGTTGGATGATCCACATTTCTGGGTACATCACGGACATTAAGCAGCCAGTGACCCAGAAAATTAGCAATGCTGCCAAAGGGGTGGTGAGAGACTGTCAGATTGATGTCATCACGTTTGCTCCAAGTCCAAATGCATCAGTTTCATAATGACTAGATGACAACAATGTCACAAATGACTTACAGAAGAAAATAATGGTTATGTTGTCACTAAGTATTTAATCATTTAAATTGCTACCGCAAACCTATTTTAATATCCGTTACGTCAGTTTTTGACATGACATGACTTTTTTTTTTCATTTCATGTCCTCTCTCTGTTTTGTCTGAGTGAAGAGGGGGTAATGACCCATGAGTGATTAGCATGGACAATAAGAGCAAACCATATTTACATCTGAGAGTCATTACAATTCTGAGTACTCTCAACCATGAATATCTCACATGAGTCATAAGCTGACAATTATTTTTGACTATGTCATAAAACCTAACGCTACATATTTACACTCTTTCAATTGACTGATGGAACAGTGTGTATATTTAGATGCATGAAAATTTAAGCTTGATTAAAGCTATGTAGTAAAAAAAATATTATTACAGCATATGAATTGTTTACTTTGGAAGAGTGAGGCTGTGTCCGAAATCGCCCCCTAACCCCTATATAGTGCACTATATAGTGAGCACGCCATTTTGTAGTGGTGTCCGAAACCTTAGGGATCATAGCATGTCCACTATATAGTGCACTCAATGTATCCCACAATTCACCGCGAAATGTAGTGTACATCCGATGGTCACTAACCGGACCAAGATATCCCATCATGCATTGCCAAAAATTCTCTGGGCTGCGCGGAAGTAAAAATGTCGGACGGACGGGAGGGAAACATACATATTATAAAATATAACAAAATACGAAAATAAAAAGTACAGGAAAGTAATCAAAAGCCTCTAATTTAATAAAAATCCAGTGGTAAACAAACAAGTATTTTGTGAGACGACAATAATGTGGTACGTTTTAATTGTGTGACAGCGATGACGTAATTACCGGCGCCGAGAGTAGTGTCCGAAAGATTTTTCTGTTGAGCTCACTATATAGTGCACTACATTTATTTCCCCTATGTAGGGAGTAGGGAGTAGGGGTTAGGGGGCGATTTCGGACACAGCCGACACAGTGTTCCTTCACAGCAATCTCACACTTGCTTTACTGCGTCAGTGCCAACACTGGGGGGCAGTATTGTCCCAGAGTTTCATATCTGGCCAACATAAGGTGGAGCTGAACTATACTGTCGTCATACCTGTCCCCATAGTAGAGACCCAAAGCCTAAGAAAGTGCACCACAGCCACTGGTCAATGGTCAGCGACACACAGCTGAATGGCTTCCCTCCAAACTGCACTATGATAATCTAGAGGACAGAAAGAGAGGTGCAATTAGAGATGCATATTATAGATTCCATAAATGTATGAGCTGCAGGACATTCACAGAAAACCCCCACAAGTAAGCATCAGTTTCCGTTCTGATTTACCTGAACAACGAAGGTACCAAAGACAATACTACAGAAGATAAGGTTGTTGAAGATGCCATCAAAGACATTCCTTTCTCCGTGGATTTTGCGGGCATTGATCTCATTGAAAAGCTGCATCATTACAAAGGTGTTGAAGACAATGGTGTAGTGTTCAGAGGGCGGTGCGTGGAGGGGGGTGTTCCTGCCACTGTCAATATCAAACAATTTCTCACCTGCAGAAACAGCAAAAGATAATTTGGGTTTTTTTTTTAAAAGATGGATTTTTCCAATAAAAACAAACAAACAAACAAAAAAATGTAACCCAATTGCCTCTTGGTTCTTACCAGCAAAGAGCAGAGTGAAAATGATGATTAGCTGGTACACTCCCTGGCCTAGGATGTTCTTCATCATAGTACGGGAGATGAGAGGCTTGTTGCGGCCATATGGCTTCCTTAGCAGCAGGGCTTCTGTGGGGGGCTCTGTGGCCAGAGCCAGTGAGGCAAAGGTGTCCATGATCAGGTTGACCCATAACATCTGTACTGCTTTCAATGGAGAGTCCTGGTGATAGAGCAGATGCCGTATGAGTTTCTTCTTCACAGTGTCTCAAACATCATGGAAACATAGACCCCCCCCATTAAACGCGTCATAAACTAAGCTCTATGTTGAAAACTACATTTTGTCTGCCGCATTAGTACGTGTTTTTGAGAGAGATGACAGCCTTTAGGTTACAAAGACAGTTATAGTTAGAGGACAGAATTTCTTTGGAAATAAGAACATTGCTGCTGAGAAACATAATGAATATTTAAAATAAATATGCAGTACTCTGGTGGAGACACTTAAATCGCTCCATTAGGCTGCACAACACAGCTCATGTCGACTTCAAACACAGATATTAAAAAATCATTAAGGAATTTTACAGGTACTTATCATTTCTAATGCATGAGGAAATTAAATGATTATGCCTCATTAGACATG
Organism: Trinectes maculatus; assembly: GCA_016785345.1. Classification (NCBI taxonomy): domain Eukaryota; kingdom Metazoa; phylum Chordata; class Actinopteri; order Pleuronectiformes; family Achiridae; genus Trinectes; species Trinectes maculatus. The sequence continues at coordinate 13,710 of JAFBJQ010000843.1, forward strand.
AAGTACAGCAAATGAGACAGTTTGAAAGTGCATGGCATGTATTTTTATATTTTAAAAGTCTGCAAGGATTAATACCTAAAAGACTCTGTTGGTGCTAACCTGTGTGATGCAGGCTCCCGTAAATGCTACAATGACCGCTACCACATTAACAGTTAGCTGAAACTGGAGGAACTTGGAGATGCTGTCATATACATTGCGTCCCCACATAACAGCTTTGACTATACTGGAAAAGTTGTCGTCAGTCAGAATGATGTCAGATGCCTCCTTGGCTACATCTGTGCCAGCAATACCCTGGAGACAAAAAGATGATGATCAAGAACCTGCCTGTACATATTCACAACATATTTAACATTATTATGCTGCTGCGTGATGATGATTAGCTCATTTAGTAATTTAGTTACATTGATTACTGATTGGAGACATGTAGGACAATTAAGATTTTATTAAAAACAGTAAACTCACCATAGCAAAGCCAACATCAGCTTTCTTTAAGGCAGGACCATCATTTGTACCATCTCCTGTAACTGCCACTACTTGTCTCCGTTCTACCACTGTGCTGTCTATAATACCTACAAAAGCACAACAAGAATATTTCAAATTAAATCTCTCAAACAGAAAAACATCAAAGAAACTAAAGATAATTTAAAAAATGTTGGCATATTTTTCCTTGACCGAAAAATAAGCCTACCTTTAACTAAAGTGTGTTTGTCTGTGGGTGACGAGCGAGCCAGAACTCGTAGTTTGGGCCAAATCTTGTCAATGCGTTCTTGTTCAATCTAGAAACATGAAACAAAACCTGGTAGAATCCCAACAGCACATCTGCTACAGTCTCTGAGGTACCGTATCTTGCTGTGGCCCACCTCTCCTTTTTCATTACGTATCCTCCGGTTGAACTCCTTGCCCTCCAGGCAGAGGAAGTCGTCTCCGGGCTGTAAGATGCCACACTTGGAGGCAATGGCTCGAGCTGTGTTGATGTTGTCCCCAGTCACCATCCTCACTGTGATGCCAGCGCGCTGGCATTTCCTGATAGCTTCTGGGACCTGAAGGAGAGTGGAAACACAATTAAGGAGGAAATGCATGTTGTTTTGGCCTATATCACTGGGGATTTCAAAAGTACAGCAAGCTAACGTACAATTTAAGAACAGAAACGAATAACTCCGTGGGAGGTGAAGAGATCATTACACAGAGCTCTCAGGTTTTAGTCAGATTTAGATTTACATAAAGACTATGTTGTGGAAACTGTCTGTCTCTTTTACAAAACACCATGCAGTTTATCAGCAAACAAGCCGAGTTTAACGCTGCTTGACTAAAGCAAATAAGTGGTAATGGAAAAATAACGATTGTCAAGCAAACAAATGATCCAGTTCTCTTTTGCACATTCATTTAGTTTAGTTAGCCTAAATATGATAATTGCTGTATTTGTTCAGCATAAATGAAGAAATGCTGAGCTACTTATCGTTTAAAATGGCTGATGCAGATTCTCCTTTCATTTAAATTAATTGCTATCTGAGTAAAGCAAAGAAGTCCAGTGGAGCTGCTAACCAATAAAGTTGCCAGCATGTTTCGTCAGGAGTTTGTTTGACAGTTAACAGATAATTCCCTCAGAACCACACCTGATCACCGCATCATGTTATGATTGGTCAGTGCTTATGTCTTCCAGAAGCGTCTGGAAATGTGTGCTTTTACCCCAAATTCATTAGAAGTATTAGAAATAACAGAGAGAAGGTTGAGCAATTAATCCAAGTTTCACAACATAAAGATGTAGCTGCTAACCTCAGGTCTCACTGGGTCTTCAATCCCCACCACGCAGATGCAGGTCAGTCCAGTGAGGATGTCGTTCTCGTTGTCCCAGTCAGGCTCACCATCAGAGGCAGGGAAGTCTCTGTATCCAAGGCAGATGGTCCTCAGGCCCTCTGAGGCCATGGGTTCAATCACTTTCTTAACCATGTCATCTCTGTCTCGTGGGCGAAACACCTTGGGCTCACCATTTGCTGTCAAGATTTTATAGCACCTAGGAGGAAAAGGGGATGTATTAATACATAAATTAATAAATACAGACAAGTGATGACAAAAGGTCGATTTGCAGAAGAGTAAATTATCCAATAGGAGAGAAGCTCTAAGAAAGATGGAGTGCAGAGATAATATGTCTATTTACACAGACACAAAATTGTAAAAAGAGATGCATGTGAATAGTGAGCAGCAGTAGTAAGAAGTCACACTAAGCTCTGTGGGTTAAAAAGAAGCCTGTTTGGTTAAGAGGCTTACTGAGCTGTTACCAGCTCATTTTCTCAGCCCCCGTTTTTATTTTGCAAAGTAAGGGGCTTGGGTGGGATGCACTTGAACTTCTTAGCTGCTTGAGCCACTACACATATCATTTACTGCAAAAACTGGCCAGCTGGAACAAGTAAATGCCTACACAAGAACTGTTCATTGAGCAAAATCATTTATGTAAAAAGACCAACCATACAAGTGTACAAAACAAACAAAAACATACAGAATTAATACCAAAGATGAAAAGTTTCTTACTTCTTTAAGAGAATTTCTGAGGCTCCTTTGCTGAACATTCGGTAGCTGCTAAATTAATAAATACAGACAAGTGATGACAAAGGGTCGATTTGCAGAAGAGTAAATTATCCAATAGGAGAGAAGCACTAAGAAAGATGGAGTGCAGAGATAATATGTCTATTTACGCAGACACAAAATTGTAAAAAGAGATGCATGTGAATAGTGAGCAGCAGTAGTAAGAAGTCACACTAAGCTCTGTGGGTTAAAAAGAAGCCTGTTTGGTTAAGAGGCTTACTGAGCTGTTACCAGCTCATTTTCTCAGCCCCCGTTTTTATTTTGCAAAGTAAGGGGCTTGGGTGGGATGCACTTGAACTTCTTAGCTGCTTAAGCCACTACACATATCATTTACTGCAAAAACTGGCCAGCTGGAACAAGTAAATGCCTACACAAGAACTGTTCATTGAGCAAAATCATTTATGTAAAAAGACCAACCATACAAGTGTACAAAACAAACAAAAACATACAGAATTAATACCAAAGATGAAAAGTTTCTTACTTCTTTAAGAGAATTTCTGAGGCTCCTTTGCTGAACATTCGGTAGCTGCCATCAGCCATCTTCAACACAGTGCTCATAGACTTGCGGACTGAGTTGAAAGTGTACACTTTGTACAGTTTCTCTTCGGGGATCTCATTGCGGATGGACTGGTAGTCGCGTTTCAGGTCAGTACAAAAGCCGAGCAAGGCACATTCGGTCTTGTTACCCACCTGCCGTGGCAGCCCCCCTTCTTTCTCTGGAGACTGAAGAAAATTTGAGCGGAGTCAGGATTCTCCCTAAGCTGGATACATGACAAGGCAATAATCACATTTAGATGGTGCATTTCACAGGCCTACCATGATCTTGGTGGTGTAGGCAGAGTTGACCGCAATACCCAAAATCAGCATATCTAAAATGGACGGGGTGAGATTCTCTGGTTCAGGGATTTTCTTGTAGTACTTTTCAGCGATGTAGGCCTGGACAACAGTCATGCGGTTCATTGTGAGGGTGCCAGTCTTGTCAGAGCAGATGGCCGTAGCGTTGCCCATAGTCTCACAGGCATCCAAGTGACGCACTAGATTGTTGTCTTTCATCATTTTCTACAAAGGAAAAGAATGCATCAAATGAAAAAAGCTACTTTAAAGTATTTACAAGTAAATTTGTGTTTTTTGAGGAAAGTGTGCTAAACTGCAATTGAGAGCTCCCTGATAGGAAAAATCCATCAACAGGTGCAGCATGGGGGATCACTGCTACGCTTTGCTATGCTCACTGCAAAATCTTCTCATCTTAACAGCATGACCAGCTAGTTTTAATGAGCTAAAGTGAAAGCTGGCCAACAGTGGGAACAGAACAGTTGGTTATAAGACTTTACCTTAACAGAATACGCCAGGGAAATTGTTACAGCAAGTGGTAGGCCTTCAGGAACAGCTACCACAAGAACAGTGACGCCAATGATGAAGAATTTCACAAAGAACTGAACGTATATGGGAGTGCAGTCCTTATCCCAGGGCAGATTCTGGATCCAGAAGGTGTCGACCACAAACAGGACCACCAGGATAATAACAGTAATGGCCGACATAACCAGCCCTGGGAGGAATGGGGAAGAAAAGGAAGAATGGGGATGAATTCTAAGGATGAGGTCGATATATACTACAGATATAATTTTCCATTTTTCACATGAGTTAAAAAAAAAGAAAAGAAAAAAAGAACAAAGTAAATTGAAGATGTACAATAAAATCACAGATCTTAGAGAACAACTATGTATATGTTTGTATGTAGTACCATCTTTAGTATCCAGCTGTAACTATGTAACTCACCTGCTTTGCCAATCTGTACAGCTAATTTGGTCAGTTTGCCCTGCAGAACAGACTTCTCTTTCTTTGGCAGGTTGGATTTCTTCTTCTCCTCTGCATCAGCTCCTTCATCACTGTTCAAGGGCTGCATCTCCATTGCAGCGCCATCCTGTGCTTTTGCTGCGGCAAAGAGGACAAGAGGTAGCTGGTAAATAAACATGAAGATGAATATGTTGATGATGAATAATACTGAAGTATTTAGAGGTGTATTTATCAACCATCCGATAAATATATTTAAGTAACATATAAACTAGTGAGTAACACTGGGATCTGTCTGAGGAATCACCTTCTTTGACATCAACCACAACAGTCATTGCAAGTTAAATTCCCATAAATCATTTCCATCTCCTCCTCAGCAACCCTCTGGATCGCCCCCACCCCCTTCTCTCGCCTGCAGAAGTGACAGGAATCCCAAGCCTAGATCGAACCAGGTAACCTTGGAGACGCAAAGCCTCTAATGGCAAAGGAGGAGGGAGAAGCAGCCAGCAGGACAGCAGGGGCCGATCTCTGTCGTGTCACTCACCATGATAAAATTATTTGCTCTGCCAGGCACAACGCAACAGGAAAACTGATATCTTTTCTCAGATAGCTTGTCGTTTCTCCAGTCTTGCTTTATGTGCATAATTTGTCTATTTACTGCGGTATGTACAGTGGTATGGCACAGTGTGTGAACGTATGCTGAGGGAAGAGGAGGGGCATTAACACTGGGCTGCTGCAGCTGCTGTGGACTGCGGCTTGTACTGCACTTACATGGCCTGTGTAATCTCAGTCTACAGGATTACTGCTGATTCCTGACAGGCAGAGTGAATCTGTGCACCAGGGACGAGCACCAGAGTTGCGGTCACAAACCCATGTACTACCAATCATGGTGTCCCAGGAGGACAGCAAGTCTGGCTAGCTGGTGGAGTTACCACTAAACAGCCTTATTATCATTGTTGTGAGTCTGAAATTGCACCAGTGCAAGTCGTATGGTTTCAGATTGGGACATCAATAGAATTCCAACTGTGAAGGCCACAGGAGAGTCAGGGAGAGAAATGGGCGGGAAAGCAGATGTTCTGGCCCCAGAATTGTTGCGTGGCTTTAATCTGCTCGTCACTAATCGCTATAACTGGATTCAGTAGCACCTGCTGCTCAAAACGCAATGTGCCAGGGAAGGATGACAAAAGAGAAGAGGGAGACAGAAGGGAGGGTCAGAATGTACAATGGACAGGGAACATCACGTTCCAAGTAAACGCTGACACCAATTCACGGAGAATTATGCAACACCTCTTTACTTGCATAAAACCACTGGAGCCAATTATTAAGAGACTGAGGCTTTAAGTTATATCCAGTGTGTGTGTGAGTCTGTTAGTGTATGTCTAGTCGAGAAACTTACCCTTCTTACGATTTTCCACAGATCCGTCCTGCTTTTTGTCTGTGGAGAAATACACATCGTGTGGTGAGCAACACCAACGTAACTTCTATTAATTATTACCAGTACATGTCATGTATATCGTTAAAATATATCCCTCATCTTAAAAAAAGATTGAAGAGTGAAAATCTTAAAACACTTGTAAAGCAGACAAAAACGTCCAGCGACTCAGCACTTAAACCGTCAGCTATTAAAACAGTTACAATTTATTATTTATATTTCATTTGAATTTAGCGTTAATTCAGGAAAACAATCTTTTGGGAACAGAAATAAATCTAAGTAGACAGTGGCATTATCTGCAGAAATGTAAACCTGATGCATGGACTGATTGAGGGTGCATGAAACGAAAGGAATATTAACTTTTTTTCTGTTTCTTCTTCTCCTCCTTTTCCTTTTTCTTTTCCTCTTCATCATCGTCATCGTCCTCGCTACCCCCGAGTAAAGTGAAGATAATTCCAGTTTGAGAGTTGACACCCACAGCAGTGACCACCATTTTCCCTGAGCCTTCCATTACATGGGTGCCTTTACACAGACAAGGAAAATAAAATGCGAGTCAATAAGGAAAGGGAGGGAAAGGCCACGTACAGATCCTGACGATACATGCAGTGTTTCCCCTTTTGTTTCCAAGACTACATCTACACCAATTTCTGTTTATACTGTAGCCAATATACATCACTAACTTGACTTCTTCGGTTTCAGTCCAGACTAAATGTTGAGCTAGATTCCTTTGCTTACTGAGAAGGTGGTTTAGCCAGACTTTCAAGTGGCGTGTTGAGCCACACACGAGAAGGAAACATGAATGTAGGTCTTCGAATGCAGGCAATAAATACAAAAAGGAATAAAAGAGACACCGATGCAAATACCCAGTCAGCCCTTTAATCAAAAGCCTTTAATCTGAAGCCAATTGTCAGTCTGGCTAAATTAAAAGACGCCTCAGATGTTTTCTACTGTTTAAAATCTATGGCTCTCTATCACTCTGATGACATAGGAAAATGATGATTTACACAGAAAGGACAAAAAGACAGAAAACACAAAACAAGGAGTCACAAGTAATGAGAGTGAAAACTGCAAGAGATTAAAAAGAAGGCCATTTAAAAGTTCAGCAATCCTTTTGTTAATTGGAGGGTACTATAGTCTGTGGTAACGGGAATTTAAAAAAGCAGTGATGGAGCAATGTACATAAACACAGAATATCACCATGAATAATTTATAATTAGTAGTTAGCTTTTCAATAACAAATGATCAAAATGTAAAACTGTGTCACTGTCTTTGCTAACAACCAGCAAGAGAGCAAGAGATCCTGAAAGATAAAATAAAATTGACTGCGTGTTACCTGATAACAGCATTGGATCTTTTTCATGTGTTTTCTTGACATGGTCCGACTCCCCTGTGAGTGAGCTCTCATCAATCTTCAGATCGTTGCCTTGGATTAAGACTCCATCAGCAGGCAAGAGATCACCTGAAACGCAAACAAAACACATCTTTACTTTTTTAAAATGAATCGGCGTCCCTGACTGACAGATTTGTATCTTATCTATCCAAGAAGCATTGATATTTAATTAAATGACCTCAGCATTTAATTAAATAATCTTATTAAAAGACATCTCCTCTTACCGTATTTTATTTGTGCAATATCGCCGACCACGATCTCAGCCACAGGAATTTGGATAACTTGTCCTCCACGGACAACAGTAAATTTCTGTTCTTGCTCAATGCGGCTCTGGAGGCCCCTAAACTGCTTCTCTTTACTCCAGTCATTAAATGCTGTCACCAGCACCACACAGATAACTGAAAGAAGAATTGCCGCTCCCTCAATCCAGCCTGCCTCTGCCTCATTTTCATCATGCCCACCTCCAGCAGCCCTTCCACAGTCTGCAGAAGAACAGAGTAGGGTAAGACAACTTGAAATAAGCTGACCAAATAAGAGGCAAACAGCATAAAAAGACGAATATCGCCCCGGAAGCATGAATCAGTAAAGAAAAAAAAAGTATAGCAGACAGAACTGTAAAAAAAAAAAAGAAGTGCTCACTTTCTCTTTTGGCATCTGGGGGGCTATAAAAAGAAAGGCCTAGTGAAACTACGGCTGCCACTTCTAGGATAATCAGTGTGACATCCTGTAGCGCTTCCCACATTAACTGTAAGAACGTTTTGGGCTTTTTGGGTGGTATAAAATTTTGCCCAAATTCTTTTATCCGCTTCTCGATGTCTCCAGGCTGTCCACTTAGACCTGGGGAGGGAAACACAGAGAACAGAAGTATTTCATTAGAATGTCGAATAATGTAAACACAGACTGTCACTGGACCGCAAATCAGCATTTTTGACGGGACAATGTTGTGTTGACAACAACGTCATAAATTAGTCAAACATTTTCACCTATTTCAGGTGTGACTGAAGCGGAGAACAGAGGCCAAAATCTAATCCCATAAACTGCTGTTTATATACAGCGACTGGATGCCTGGAGAAGTTGAATCACCTGTACACTCACATACCACTGCCCTGTTACAGAGTCATCTCTTTTACACATCGCATGTCTGTTTGGCCAGAGACCCATTCATCCATGTGCACAGAGAGCATTCTGCAGCCACTCATTCAAATGCCTCCACATTCAAGGCACAGACTATATATTCGAAAGGGCCTTTGCACATTTGATGATGCATGACAGTTTTTCAGCTCTATTCATGCTGGCTGGCTGACTGTGCGTGGGTGGTTGTGCAGAGTCGATGGAGCTGTGTGTGTGTGTGTGTGTGTGTGTGTGTGTGAGTGTGTGTGTGTGTCTCACAGAGGAGGTGGAGCAAAATTAGGGGCCAGGGAAGAGCGACTGTGTGAAGCTGCCACTGACTGACAGATGGGGGTGGGAGGGTGGGGGTCGGGGGTGAGGGTGCAAGGACTGATGCTATAAAAAAATAAAGCTACTGCCGGCAGAAGTGACGCTGCACTGGGAATAGCTGCGTCTTAATAGGGATCAAGATCATTACGGTCAACGTAGGAACAGAGAGAAAGGGGGAGACGGACACACACAGCCTTGAGGTGCAATACAAAATGACGACACTGCATTTGTGAAGTGACTGCGGCGCAGTGAGTAAAGTACATTGTTCATTGATGGATGAGACAAGTCTCCATCTTGTACATAGACATGTGGCATACTGCATACTGCATGGGCTCCCTTCACCTAACATCAGTTTATTACCTTTAAATTTTGTTGCCCATCAGTTGTTAACAATATAGTGCCACTTAGTACTGATCCTGAAAACACTTTGTCAGGTATTTATTTATTTAATATGAAGGGAATCCCCTCAAGTTCATTTTATACAATTCTCACAAGAATGTGACAACTGTTATCTGCTAATTAATTAATCGTCTGTCCCTTGAGCCCTAAATAATTCAAAATACTTCAGTTTAATAAAAAGAGCAAGTCATCTGCAGTCAATTGCTTTATCCCTGCTGATTTTTGCTCAACACACATTTTTATATTACACATTGCTATAATTAAAATCAAATCAGTGACAACGGCTCTGCACTTTGCTCTTGAACGACTTCAATTTATTCCCAAAATAAGAAGCGGATGCTTAATCAGCCTGGTGCCATCGTGGTTGAGCATTTGACCTAATTAAAACTCAGCCTCTTTGTTACATCCTCTCAAATAGTGCCCTTTTCTCACATTAAACAAGTTTGGGTCTCACCAGCTAAGACAATTATTCTGCCTCACTAGGTACACGGTCAACACTAACACATAGTTTTCTAAAAGGGAGGTGAGAACGACAACGATGACTCACCAACACAGCACACTGAAAAGGGTACAAGGTTTATCCGACATAGCTGTCTGCTGCAGCTCCCTGGCTGTCTCTCACCGTCTGCTTTGATTCTCTGCGCCTCTAATGAAAACATGCTGACAGCTAATAGCCCTTTCAATTTTACACCACATTTTCCCTTTACGTTAAAGCAATAAATACAAGTGACACAGGATGATCACTTTGTCCCCCTGTTGGCTGCACAAACAGAAAATAAGGTAGGCCTTGGCCCCTCACATCATTTCGCCACCCGGAGTGTGTCTCAAGTCAAACAGCTAATCATTTACCATTTAATTTAGATGCCTGTCCCCGATTGACCCTTTTGATGACTGTCATTTTAGCTACTTAAGAAAAGTCAAGGTAAGCCTTCATTCTAAGCCCGTCTCAATAAGGTGAAACAGGGTCACAATTTCCAAATTAACTGTTCCTAGACAGAAGTATTTACAACACACTGTCTAGTACAAAGACCCCCAAGAGAATATATCCAGTTTCATGCACACAGAGGATCTACCCATAACCAAATCTAGACCCAAGTGTTCAAGCAAGAATGACAACACTGTGTGGACTTATTGTAAGTCGCTTTGGATAAAAGCGTCTGCTAAATGAATTTACTGCAAAGCGTGTTGCTTTCTGAACGGGGGTGTGAGACATTTAGTCGTTACAGGTGAAGCTTGTACAAAAACATGTCGGAGCATTTAGGCTGTGCATATCAGTTTGTATCAATACCTTCTCCTATAAATCCATTTGCTAAATGCATGAGCTGATTCTGAGTAACTGGCAGTTTGCTCGACATTTTGCTGTTTTGTGTTTTTATCATATAAACACCTTCCTTTTAGAGTTTATACATCCCAGTTAGGAACTGAACAGAAAATAAGAAAATATTTACTTTATCAACAACAAAACCTGAAAAAATAAGGGGACAGTGTTTCATTATATCTGTTTGTGTTGTAGAGGCATCAACCAATAACCTTCCTGTTATTTATAACTAGGAACACGGAAACACCTAACTAGTTCCCACTACACTCCTGCAATAACCAAAGCAGTCTGGCCATATATGCCTTCACTCGCTGGCAAAAGCCAATTTAAGCATTTTCCCCAATCATTGCAGATACTGGTCCTAAAGTTGACCAAACCGCACATGGACCAAGCAACCATGGAGAAATCTGGGTACAATTTGGACAACACTAGCATGACCCTGAGCTAAGATGTTCAATGCTGGGACACTGTGGAAAATGATGGGACTTTGGTTTTAACATTCCTTACAGCGATTTTATATTGCACTTACATTGCACAGGCTGGAGAAAAAAACAATGATCACAACTGATGCAAAATACCCCATAATGTATTTTTCCGTAGTTGGTCCATTATTGCCATTCCGACTGACATCACTAGCATTATCTCCCTTAACTCCTCTCACAAGAGCCACACAGAATAATACACATGTATTATCATTATCTGAATAGCGTTGCCATGATGAGGAAAATGAGAAAAACACAGCTTGTGAGACAAGACCTAAATTTAACTTGTACCTGTTTATCAACCGAGTAAACATTTAGCACGCACAGAGGAAATGATCTCATACAAATAAGACCGAGGGGCCAACTACCAGAGGTTCAGGGGTACTGGTGAGATCTCATTCAAACACACAGGGGAATCCTCACTACTGCAAAAGCAAGGTTCGCTTGACAAGTCCAGCAAACTACAACAACCAGAAAAACACGCGTAAAAATCAAAAATCTCAGTGATTCGTTTTGGTCTCTGTGTGATTAATGCCCTTCAGGCTTCAGCTGCTATTTCATTACACTGCAGCACTGCGACTGGCTTTAATGGTTTACATCTGTCAAACAGACAAACGTAACATTTGTATAGCTTTTGGTCGTGCTCCTTGTCACAGTTTGGAAATCACATTGTACAGTGAGCATAATTAACTCATACTCAGCATCAGTACATTAATTACCAAAATCAATGTGACTTTTAATGAAGTAAACTTGAATAAAATGGAAGACCTTAGAGATATCTAGATTTATGTGGCAACATGGAAAATAGGGGTAGTAGTGCAACGCTATATTTTCAATTTAGCCCATTCTAAACGTGCTGGGTTTTTTTTTAATTCCAGCTTTTGAAAACTACTTTAAGTAAATTGCATCACGCAATTTCACAGAAACTGTTTAAAAAATGTAGGATCAGCTAAAGATTGACATATGTAGTTGAAATGACCAACCAGACACCCAGAAATACCTTATTAATAGTCAAGCCTCCTGTAAATCAGTTTTGAAAGATGGTAAATAAAAATGGTTGGTGTTGAATACTAATGCAGATTAAACTGCTAAAATAGAGATTTACAGCTGCTGCATAGTTTTGAAGTATTCACACACGGGAACAGATAACATCTTTTCTGTGAACACACAGATTCCAATTCAGCACATTCTTCACTATTCAATTCTTCACTATTCAACCAAAGTCATAAACTCACAAAAAAGGAGACTGTGGTATACAGTGACCATAATGTCAATAAATCAGAGTTCAAAATAAAAGTGACAGTAATTCTTTCCAGAGATTTAAGGATTTTTTCCCCCTTTACTTTGGGACAATTCATACAGGAGACTGTTGCTGCTGCAGTGGATATGCAGTGATGTTTTAATCTGGGATCAAACTGAAAATCCCCTCCCGTAAGAGTTCAGTCAAGGTCATACTGGCGATTAGGCAGACAAACTGAGGCACAGAGAGAAACAGTAGTAAAAAAACAAACTAAAAATTGAGCGGTACTGCCAACCACTAATGCCTCAGCAGGTCTTTACTGGACCCTAACTGGACACGTTTGCACAACTAGTCACATGGTCCTTTCTTTGTGGTGAATGGTTTGGTTGTCCGCCACATGCAGGACACTGACCCGACAAGCACCAGAGCACCAACCTGCATCTGTGGCCAGACAGACAGCCTGTCTGTCTGAGGCCTACACAGAGACACACGCATGCACACACAGAGACACAGAGGTGAAATGGAAGAGAGGGGGGTGTGGGGGACATATCCACGGGCCTTGAAATAGAGCAGGACTGGCCCAGGTCAGAGCCAGCCTGCCTGACCACCTGTCTAGCATATGAGTTTTCCAAGGAAGTGATGTCAAGGCATCCACACTGCGGATGACATGGCCAATGACATGCCTCTTAAACTATGTGTGCACCACATTAGCGTTCCAACAAGCACTCACTACTAGCACGTCAGTGCAAACATCCTGTATCTGCTCCAGTTAAACAACAGTCATCATGTTGAGAATAGTGAAAACAATACTCTACCATCTACAGGTGAGGTTTTTAATCGGTTGCAGAGTCCTTGAATATCTCCATAAGATTCCCCAATTTTGCTTAGAGCCTCTGCGCCTCTCAGTTCCATAAGCGAGCGCAGTTCTTTGAGTGTGCAGCCAAACTCTCCATCGTGGTTGGCCTCCACTATGGAGTTCTTCACCCCACTGTATGAGTTGTTTGCCATTGTCTCAGTCCCTCCCCACTTGACTGCAAAGCGTTGTTGCTTTGGCTAGACAGCGGGGGGTAAAAAAGAAAAAAGATGTCCTGGATAAGCTCAAATCCTCAAGAACCAAATAGTAGTTCCCACAAACATCTGACAGGGCCTTCACAGGCAGCTAGAGTCATACGGCAGGTAGCAGGGTAGGGATATTACAAAATAAGCCATTTCCCATGGAGAGCTGAGTTCCTAGTCTTTCATGGTGACTGAGGATCACCCACAGAGCCGGAGATCACCATGCATGTAGATCTGAAAGAGAAGAGCAAACATACAAAAAGATTATCTTTGTGACACCACCACGTTTTATTTCACATACAGCAGGATTTGATTTTCCAATACATGTACTGATATCACACTGAATAATTCATGACTGGGAAAAACGTTAAGAAAACTGCACGTTTTATTTTTTTTCCCCACATGCTGAGATACAAAATACTGGAGCTCGCAAGCATTAATCTCCTACAGCAACAGTCAGCTTTGTTAAAACATCAACAAATGTGGTACTGTACAAGAAGAAACATGGAGTCCCTTAGACAAGTCCACTTGGCTGCTGGGACAAGAAGCTACATATTCATTAATATTTAACAACATATTCTGCATTCAGAATATAAAACTTCAGTCGTCTTTAACTTTATGCAATATTTATCGACTGTCATAAAAAAAACTCAGAGGAGTTTCTAGTACCATCCCCGTTTCTTGCATCCGTATTTGGTTTGACTAATTTGCTGCTTGGTTAAAGGAGGTGATTGGGGAAAAAAAATGCTAGTATTAATAACTTACTAAAATATGTTTGCAGGCCAGTCTGTAACCTACTCATGGACCTTAAACAGTAGCAAACCTGGTAAACCAGTGATAGAATTCTGTGACAGCACCATGTAACCATTCAGTGATCCACCATCAAACGCACCGTCGGTCCAGGAGGGCAACTCATTATCAGTGAAAGACAACACAGGTATTTGGTACTGTAATCAATACTGAGGCAGATATGTTGTAAATTCAACTATGGTTACTGATTAGTGAGTGCAACAAAAAATCCACTATTGTAGCCCCCACTATTGTACACTATAGTACCCCCAGAGACAACTCTGGTCTGGTAAGGCCAATCTGCATGATTTGGTACATTATTTTCCTTTTTGTAGTATGAGCACATGTTCAATAATGCATTTCAAAATATTTGCATCGGAAATTCATGACTGCGTTACACTGTTACATGAGTAGCAAACATATATACAGTATATATAGTGGCTTTTGTCAAAGAGGAGAAATCTTACTCAGAGGTGGAAAAAAAGCCACAACCTTCCCTGCAATGTAGCTGGTGGGGTAACATTGTGTACATGCACCAACTGACTGATTATCTTAGGAAAAGCTTTCTATTTAATCTAATTAAGACTATCAGTGGCATCAGGGAGCTCCATGGTGCTCAACGTGGGGGAGTCCATTCTAATGAGAGGTTGCTGTCCATTCAGCTTTAATCAGCCTAACACAATGAGGCTGATTCATTCATCTCAGGTTGGATTTATATGAAAAATTCAACAAGATGAGCTTGATTACTTGTCTGAAACTATTTTTGAAACACTATGCTGTTCTTTGAGGTAGACAACAATGTCAACATACAGTCAGTATGAAGGGAGTCTGGATTTAGCCATCTAATACAAAAAGAGATGCAATAGTGCAGACGGACAGGGATCTTTGTCTTTGCAAAAACGCTGCAGTTATCCCTCAGCTATGAAGTTATTACTCCCTTTCAGAATATCTGACTCTAACACCGGGATCAAAACATGTCTGAGAGAACTTCATTCATGGGTCTTTACACCAAACAGGACTTCAAACGCACAAATTCAAAACCTGAAAATGTATCGGGACGTTAAACTGGGACACAAATGCGGAGGGAGGCAGAATGTAGCCTTTATTGTTCCTCACAGCACAAATATACGCTTGCAGCTTATTCCATTAAGATTCTTGGAAACTATTGTGTCACATGTTGAGATTTTATTTGGAGCCATCTGCTGTGGAAAACAGGACAGAATTTATTATTCATTACAACGCATACAATTGTAGGGATGGATGTATTGCTGAGGTGGAAGGGATGTTGAAATATCTGTTGAGAATTACAATTTCAGGTTTTAATGACAACATGCCATATGACAGCCAAAGTAATATTTTTTTAGAGGAACGATAACATTACACATAAACTTATTACAAGATTATTGTCACTGCTCATTGAACATGTATGCAGTTTACTCTCATTTGCATCAGAGCGACACAGCTGTAGAGTAAAGTTATGCTATGTCTGCCTGCCTGCTGAAGATGCTGACAACTTTGTTGACATTTTGACAGTCGACCATACCACAGAAGCAATAGGATTTCTCCTTACTGCGACAGATTCTCAGGTTCTCTCAATGATCCTGACTCTCATTTTTTCTGGAATCATTTAGCACTACCACATGGGCAGTGGACGCGTGCAGCAACAAGTGGTAGTCAACGCAATTGTCTGCCTTCTCCATTTCCCTGTTTTCATGTCTTACGCCGTAAGACCTCTCCCACATTCACACTCCCTTAACCCACAAGCAGCAACAACGCCAAGCTATGGGGAAGTGCCAACATTTGCTGCGCTGCGACAGTTTCGGGTTGCGGAGCAGGTCACATGTCACAACAGTGGAAAATCATTGTGATTGAATCTCCAAGCCAACAGCTGGCATCGTATGGTTGAATGACAGAGGCTAAGGTTAACCCTTTGAAAGCAACCAAAGCAAAAACCATAGCTCAGCATGATTATGTACTTGTTTCACCCAAGGACCTGGGAGGAAGATCACAAGTCTCTTCCCTACACAAGCTATTTAAGGCTGCTATCACACATTAGTTGCAAGCTAAATCCTCTACCCAGAAGGGCTCTAACAAGTGGAAATAAGTAGACTGGACAACAGGGGTGATCGTCTCAGAAATATACTCATGTTTTTGTTTTCACACTAAGGAAACCCTCTGGCAGTTTGTACACCTCTACGTGCCAACAACTAGATGCAAGTCAAGGATAGCGATTCTAGGGATCCCTCTGCAACGGAGCTGCCTAATGCAAGAGGTGGTATTTTTAGCTTCCCCCAGACTGCCCCTCCCCCCCGCTGCTTGCCACTGCTGAACTGGGTCAGGCCATGTAAATGTGGAGGGCACAAAGCAGAGACACCCAGCCATCCTCCAGCATGGCGAGTCGCTGAGGGCGTTTCTTCACCCCGCAGACTGGAACCTCAAATGCTGTCAGGCTGCCAATTCATACGAACACAGTCAGGTGTCAGAGTCAACACACTTTTCCTCTTCAGCTCTTCTTACTGCATATATGAGGAACATGAGAGCGTCTCTAAAATTAAAATAAATCATTATATTTTTGACCTTTCAATTTTTCAAGCTCGATACTTTCGGGGAAGTTGCCTAATTTGCATCTGTTTACTTTTTGTTCAACTATTTTATCTATCCTTCCTTATTCAAATTAATGTATGTATTGTATGTCATCTTTTATGTGGCAATGCAGCTGATTTGTGCACTGAATAAATCCAGGTAAAACTGATGAATCAAGCTGTTTTTCTATGCATTTTCATTTTGAGGCACTATTTTACAAGGCCACAAAATTCTATTTACTATCCCAGCATCAATACAGCCAACCCCCCCCCCCCCCCCCCCCCCCCCTTCCCTTGTCCCCCCCCATTTAATTGATTGATATGTATGAGTGGAAATGACTCAGTTGTTGGTTCATAATGTAAACCTTGATCTGCGCTACCACTGTAAAAAAGGCAACTGCTTCTCCATGTAGTTCTGTGGATGTATTTATCCCACACAAGTAAGAACTCCAACACTAAGTCTTGCTTCATCTCTAGTAAGATAATCTTGACTCTTCCGTAATGTGAAATGACAGAATGTACAGCCAGTTGATACTGATATCAAAAACAATCAGCATGTAAATATCTAATTCAAAACCTAATGATGTGGTAAAATGACAGAATGGTTCTTATGACATGTGTTCTTATGAAATTGTCACTTATGATCAATAAAATATAGCTTAAGTAAAAGATGAGGGTTTTAATATGAGCCAGTCACCATATAGCATGTCATTCAGAGCTATCCAGTGCTTCTTCACATAATTACAACCTGTAATCACGTCAACAATATCTGTAGAAATGGCAAGCGGTCATACGGTGTAATCATTTACTTCTCATTTGCCCAACAAGGATTTCCAGGCATTTCTGTGTCCTGAAAGACAACAGTGCTGACATTTTAACAACCATATATTAATTAGGTTTGTACCTACCATAGCAATCTGTCTTGTATGGCCGTTTTAAAACTTGTTAAACTGATTTATATTTGATCAAAATCAAGTTTTACCACCAAAGTAACACTGTTGCACCCTCCTCCTGAATCAATAGTATAAAGTCATCTTAAAGCAATGACTTTTAATGTAGAGAAAATGAAACCAGGAAGGATGGGTATATCTTGGCATTATTTTGTCGTTAGCTGAGTCTTTCATATATACTGGATGAAAACTAATCTTTCATCAATCCACACTGAAGATGAGAAGCTCCCTGCAGTGTTTGTTATGGGCTCTACATGGCAGTGCAAGACACACAAGTGTTGAGCAATAAACGTTTTTAACCACATTTTAAGGAAGGGAATGCGATTAGTGACAGACAAACATATGTAAACAATGAAATTAAAGACTAATACAAGGAAGCGTGTTGAGATACATAAAGTCTGAGAGCTACTGACAGGTTGCTACACAGAAATTTCACATACACCCTGTTTAATTCAGGCAGAACTGGGAATGTGACCTTTTTTACCCCTAAAGGCTATGTCATAATGAATATCAGGGTAGTGTTTTCATACTAATTAACATTTACATTCATATAAGCTACTTTTACCTAAAAGGAGTTCAAGCCACCCATGCCTGCTCTCCCTGTCGATGAATCTGCATACTATGTGACTGGGCCTGTTTTAATGGCAAGCATCACAACACAATGGACAAATGGAAACATGTAACTGAACTACACTAATACATGGCAAAAATGTGTTAGAAGGTGTGTTAGAAGGTATGTTTTAAGTCACTTAAATAATGTCACTTAGATCTTAACATTATCATCATAAAATAATGAAACTGATATTTCTTTATTTCACAGATTTTTAAAGCAGCTAAATAAATTTGGTCACAGTTCATTTTTTAATTATCTCTTTGCTATGCTGCATTTGAATGAGTGAGTCACACACAATGTAACACAAAACCTCTTCTTGGAATAACCTTGGTCTTACAATCCACATGGAAAAAGACAGATAAGCAGAACTCCATCGTAAGTAAATAATATCATAAATGTTTTGTGCCTAACAGTAAAAAACAGACTATATTTAGCATTCTGTGTACATGAGACTCAAAGTCACCTTACATTAATGACCTACGGTGGCTCGCTCGTCAGAGGTTTATACAAGGCAGGTTCAAACAATTTGGAATATAGTGACTTACTGATGATATACGTTATTAAATAAGTAGGTAAGTAAAATGTATTTGTGTAGCACTTTTCACAGACATGGGTCACAAAGTGCTTCACATGGCAGGTGCAAACATAAAATCAATAGTAAAAATCATTAAAATACAATAAATACAGGGCAAAATACAAAAGAGATCCATAACAAACAACAGACAGACTAGTCTCACACAACAAGTAGCAGGTATTACAAAGAATAAAAAAGGAGGAGTACCCATTAAGCCCCTTAAAGCAGTCCACAGAGGCAGCAAACCTGAGCTGGTTGGGAACGGCATTCCACGGTTTGGGGGCAATGGCTTTGAATGCTCGGTTGCCACAGATCTTTAGCCAGGTGTGTGGAATAGATAACAGGTATTGGTTGTTCGACCTGAGGGTGGATCAGATCAACTAAATACGCAGGTGCCTGGCCATGCAGTGTCCTATATGTAATGGTAAGGATCTTGAATTGAATTCTGTAGTGAACTGGGAGCCAGTGTAGAGAGCTAAGCAGGGTTAGGGTTGGCAATATCTATTTGACTTGATTAATAACCTGGCGGCAGCATTCCGAATAGATTGTAATTGGACAGAGCAGACTTATTGAGGGAGGAAGATATGAGAAAGATATGCGTTAGCTGCTTTTAAAATATATATATTTTTTAACCTACACTGTTAATTGACTTGAGTTGCAGAGCCTGACAATGAAATGAGTGGACATATCAAGGAGCTCTGAGGGGGACTCATGTGTGATGAGTTACAGACAGACATGACAGGCGATAACTGCCTGAAAGAGAAGTGTACTCAGTGGACTGCATTACTTCACAGTGACTATCACACGTACAAAAATAGCACTTATTTCAAACAGCAAGCCATAATGACAGATTATCAGAAATCCCAGAATCACCACCATCCCTAATAAACGCAACATCCACTGCATATCGAGCCAAAACCTGAAGTTTTAGTGTCTGAAACGAAAGTAACCATCAGACACTCACAGCCAATGAAGTCAAGCGTTCTTGCCTCTCAACCAAACAAGTATAACAACTAGTGACTCATATCCTTCAATCAGGGTAAGCAGTCCGGTCAGGAGACGGCCCCTATGAAAAGCAGCGTGGTACGGCAAGGAATAAGAAAGGATATTTTTGTCATTCTTGAGTGACAGCGACAGTCTGAGTTCAAAGGGCTCAGACACAGCTACGGATTGTGTTACTGATGCTTTGAGTGAATCATTAAAACAAACGCCTAATCTCTATACGCTGAGCTAAGCAGCCATGATATAATATCACTTATTGCTGTGGCTAGAAATATTTTCCATTTTCAGGCATTTAACTGGTAAAAACCTTAAAACTGAGTTCCACCATTATTCTTGGCTACTAGCTTAGCTGTCATCCTATTATGTAATATCTACATAATATGTGATAGTACACCTCATTCACTGCATTCACTTTAAGATAATATATGCTGATGAGACTACTGTAACACTCACAATCCACTGAAGGATCACAAGTCATTATGCTCCGGCACAGGGAGACACTGGTGGCGCTGCAGAGAGCCCGGTGTCGTTTTAATTGGATAAGCTGTGATCCCTTCAACAAGACACCGAAAGGTGCTCAGTGGCTCCACATCAGCCTGGAAACATGCAGCCAACTGCAGCGATCGCAAAACTACACCACAATGCACGCAGTCAATTTGCGCAGGTGGGTTATACATGCATATATAAATATACGTTCAGCGCCTTTGCAGCGTCAATGATGATCTTAAGCAATGTGTTGCCTTCAAGGTTTCGGATAACTGAGTGTCAGGTGGGGGGGATTACCCACATGAAAGTGGCATGTGTCTTCTGATGGAGGTTTGCGGTTGTAAAACGTGTATGGAGGGTTCCCCGCAGTGACAGTTAAAGTCGGAACCTCGGCAAAATATTAACGACAACACGAAAAAGGAGTAAGGGGATCCAATCGGAACTGTCAAACTTTGTTTAGTGTGTTGTGAAAGACCCGATAAAATGACTTTAAGGTGCCTATATCGGAGCCCCTCTGTGCGGCTCGAGCTGCCCGCCTGAGGAAGCGCACTGCGTGGGGTGCAGCGCTCGGAGAGAACCGCTCCAGGCCGGTTGCCATCACCCCACTAACCTCACCTTACTGGCATTATTTTCATGTTTAACACGAGGTGGGCTCGACAAAACAGGTTATATGACATGTCGGCAAAAAACGCACCCAAGTGTTATAATGAAATAAAGGAAACTTTCTGTCCATATTTTAAATGGCGTTTTTTTTTTCACAAACAGGTCTCCATGTGGTGAAACGTCAGTACCCGCTTCCCATGAGAGACTGTGGCGTGTGGAGCCCCAGCGTCCACAAACAACGACCCGGGCTAACGTACACTGCTAGCCGACTAGCCCTCGAGCGTTAGCTTACGCTGATTGAAACCAATGGGGACATACAAACGCTACTTCCAACAGATGAGCAAGTACAATTAGTAAGTAAACTTGGCCCAGGGCGATGCACAGGTCCATATGAACCAAGAACAAGCAGGAGAAATCTGGCAGCATCCTGTGTGAACAGCTACCTGAGCTGGAAAACGAGACGCCCAATGTCAGTGCCTACCCAAGACACAACGTTAGCTGAGAACGTTAGCTTGGTGTGAAGCTAACTACCCAGGGCA
Source organism: Trinectes maculatus (assembly GCA_016785345.1). Taxonomy (NCBI): domain Eukaryota; kingdom Metazoa; phylum Chordata; class Actinopteri; order Pleuronectiformes; family Achiridae; genus Trinectes; species Trinectes maculatus. The sequence continues at coordinate 34,973 of JAFBJQ010000843.1, forward strand.
GCTACCCACCAGTGGCTGGCCCTCGCTTAACACTGCAAATCAAATTTTAACCAGTCAAGGGTTTATGTGTAAAGTCCAGAAACACACGGGGGCGGCCTCTGTCTTATAGAGTTCTGCACGTTATAAGAGAAAAGGGAAATAAATACTTACCCCGTTCTCTGAAGAGCACCCCAGCTCCCTTTCTCTCTATAACTCAGCCTCAGTCTCACCACAGACTGGACTCTCTCCCCTGATCTGAGGTGAAGCCCCGCCCACTGCGCTGTCACAGCCACCACCAGCCTCCAACTATCGAGATGGTTCCCACCCCTGAAGCTAATGGAAACTATGACCACGTGACCGGAAACCTTATCACGCACACACACACACACACTCTCGCACACGCGTGCGCGCGCGCGCGCACACACACACACAGCGTTTTACACTATCCTAATAAAAGTCTAGAAGGGGTGTGTGGCGTTTCCATATTTGATGCTAACAGATAAATAATACTCAATAATAATAAACACGTTGGTCATTCGCAAATAACAATTACAAACCAATACCCCTGTTTTCTTAGTAATGCAATCTCGCATAATGCTTTCATCTGTGTTCTAAGGGTATGGGCATTAAAATTTAAGTAAAGACACTGGACACTATGTGGGACGCAACACACAAGAAGAGTCTCGGCTTCTCTGACGTCGATTTCTGCAAACACGGAAGTACGAGGAGGGGAGTGATCTTGCCTCGCGCGCTTCCTTTCTGTCGCTACACCGCCGGGGACATGTGATGCACGTCAAAAGGAGGATGGGTATGTACCGCTGGTGTGGATTCCCATTGGCTCAGCCGGCATATCAGTCGCCTATGGAAACGACTACGTCACGATCCCCTCATACTCCCTCTCTGCTCCCGTGTCGCTCTATAACAACAGGATTATTCACACACCCCCAAACTATATCATATGATGCAGTGTGCAAAACGTATGCGCCAAAACCACAGTGCCGCAAAGTCTCTGCTGTGCGGCACAAGGCTTTTTCCTCGGCTCCTGACACCTGACGTCATTGTTTCCATGACGTTGTGCTTTTTTTTTTAAAACTTCTTCCTCGGATTCACTGCCTGTGTTCACACACCAGGCAATCAGGCTCCCTGTTACTGGTTACTGGGGCCAACTGTGGTGAAATTCCCCTGCTGCAGACGAGGTGCAGCACATTGATAATACATGCATGTCGGTAGTGCAGCGTTACATTCCCTGTATGCACCTGCTTTTAGGAGAAGCATCTGTGAAACATAATGCACAGCTGCACATATAGTATATCTCTTTACAGGGGTGTGGCTTTATGAGGTGTCTAAGATCTAAGTTTCAGCGGCTGAGAGAGTCGGTGAATTAAAAATACAAAGAGCATGATGCACAGTGTCAATATGAGCACAAAGGTTTTTTTTTAACTAAGGTGAATAATACATCAGACATCTAAGGTAAAGTGCCCATATGAGTGATGGACTCTTGGTTAAAAAAGGTAAGTGATGGTGGATGATAAACTGGAAACAACCCCAGCTGAGGTCAAACCCCAGTGTAATATACTTGCTGCCTAGACATAATGGGATTTATCATTAACAAAACATCCCTGTGTCTGCAGAAGCATTTGCCCCTTTAGATTTGTAAACAAGGGAAAAGGTCGACATGTTCATGCCTGTATGCAATGTCAGAGTTGGAAAATAATGTTTCAGAACTTCTGAGTCAGATCAGCGATGGAGAAAGTTTGGAGGGGTGCAATTTATGTAAGTTAACTTGTGCAATCATTCCGTCTTATGTCTCGAACACAAAAACGCAAAGAGGAACAAACTGTCAAGATTCATAAGTGGACAAAAACAATCATCACAAGGTGCTGTTTTTGAAACCACAACCGAACTCAACCGAACTATGATTCATTGCACAAAAGCATTTGCAACATTTCTGTTCTCACACACAGCCTGGACAATTTGTGCAAAGTGTCCAGGCACCAGGCTCCATTACAACCTTCATATATTTCCCACTGTCAATTTTCTACATCCAAAAGCGACGCAGGCCTCAGCTGAGCTTGCACTAACAAACAGGCTTCGCTCTGTGTACCATCAAACCCTGTAGTGCCGAGGTAGAGACGAGACCTATTTTTATGCCAATTCGCAGTGGTATTGGTGGCTTCTTGATTGGCAGCCTGCAGAGTTTTGTGTTTGGCCAACCCCGAGCAGATGTCCCAAACGTGACACTGAATGCAGCCTGTTCCTCCCTCCCTCTGTCTATCCTAGTCCATCCACCCGTCTCTGTGTCCCTCCTTCTTTATCCCTCACATGAAGGCACTGCAGAAACCAGGACACACACATAACTATCTAATGGTAACAATAATATAACATAATCTTACAATGCACTCTCAGAAAGTATAAAGCAACTTAACAAGGTCAAGAACCCAGATCAGTATAATGCAGACAGTATGAAAATATTAGATGATTTCAACAGCAGGGAATTCTAATGTTTTTTTTAATATTATATTCATATTCATAAAGAAACATACAAATACAATAAGGAATGCATGTGAGTATTCAGAGACACTCGTTATAAGCAATAAAAATATAGGTATATAAATTAAGGACAGAATAGTTCATACCAAATTGAAAAGCTCATTCTTTCCCTGCAGTCTGTGGCTCATGTTTACAGTGTTCATCCATCATCTAAATATGACAAGAAAACAAACTGTATTTTTCCCCTTGTGTCACTATACTGACCGTTTACTTCGGCTACAATCCATTTGAACACTTTGCGGCCACAGAGGTGAGTAAGAGGGTGAAACCCCGCACAGAGGGTCTCTTAGCGCCACGCACAACAATCTGGAAGTGGTTCGGTCACAGGCCTCGTTAATGGAGACAGCATAGAAATAAAAACCAAAAGAAAGTGAAGTCATCTCAGAATGAGTCATGTGTACATCAACGTGCGTCTTTGTAAATACCCTAACGTTCAGGCAGCCATGTCAGTAGTTTGTGTTGAGTTTAAAACTGGGAGGGGGTGCAATGGTTTTCCCCACAGCTGTTTTCTCTGTCTTGCTGTTGACTCAGTTTCTCAGTGGAAATTTGCCATATGCTCCAGAGCATCTTGTGAACTACAGTAAATGTCAAGTGTCATTAGCCTTTGTGCATGCTAATGTGTTGTTTATGCTGTTTGGGTAAGCATTAATGACGAGGCATCCCAAAAACTCTGCCAAAAGGGGATATTACTTTCAGTGTACTTTTGCATTTATTAGAAACACACCCAGAGAGGACCACTTTATTCATTTGGGCTGAAAGAGAACAGATGGTCTCATACGGGAAGATGTTGCAGGAAACAAACCAAAAAAAAATAAGTTCTGCAAAAGTATCACATTTGAGAACAAAGAAGAAAGCTGTGGTTGCTTGTGTTCATCCCAACATAGAACTTTAATTACCGGGGTAGAGCTCAACACACCATGAGACAAGATAGCTTGACAAATAATTGTAGGTTCAGTCGAAGAGCGTCTAGCAACTGGCACCTCGGGAATGAGTCTGCTCTTCTAACAGAGAGGAACTTACTTGCAGACTCTGCATCTTATCACATTTTTAGATAGCAGGCTGCCGTGAACTGATTAAGATGTTTGCCCAAGTAAAAATGCAAAATGGAAAAGCCACGGAGAGTGGAAAAAATAAATCACAAGCCACAGCCAGAGATTAGCTGTAATTTCCTAAACATTTTCAAAATAAACATATGACAGCGGTGGAAATGCCTATGGTGTGCTCAGAGATCATGTGCCCCTTCAGCCAAGGCAAGTGGAAAATGCAATCATGAGGACGTCTTATTAGACAACTTGCACAATCAGGTCCCCATCGGTGAGGACGCGCTGTACGAATATAGCTTCCTTTCGTCAACCAATCTTTCTACACGACTTTGTTTCTTGAACAGATGTCGGATTTTCCACTGGCTCAGCACATTGGCAAAGGGTTAGACATGGAGGGGGAGGGGGTAGGTGCGGGGGGGCTTCCTTCTTTTGAAGAGGAAGAGGACAAACTGTGTTGCATACTTTAGAGAAAGACTGCTGATCTTCTGGTCGGATCTGATGATGTGTGCGAATTTTTCACATTGAAAATCAATCGAGTACCAGTCAACCAGTTCTCTGTTTGGATTTCTCATCTGAGATAATATGTGGTCTTGATGGGTTTATGGGAAGAAGTATGCAATAACTTCAGACTGCTTAGACCTGTTATTCAAACAGGACAGTAGCAATATCAATCAGACAAAGTTTATATTACGGATGAGTCCTGCACATTGTAATAACAAACCTTCCTCATCTAACGCACCATTAGTCTGCCACAATTACTATAATCACATTTTTCCTGAGATCCACAAGTGTCCAAACATTAGTTAATGTCTAGTGGAGGAGTCCCCAATTATATGATTAACATCCACAAAGTGCTGACTGGCGGATAGAGTGAGAGAGACAGACACATGAATTACACCTATGATGCAGGTAAATGTCAAGAGCATCTGAAGTGAGACTTTGTGAGGCAGTCTCTCTCTCTCACACACACACACACACACACAGACACACAGACACACACAGACACACACACACACAAAGACCCCTTTTGTGGCAGGAAGCTGAGAGAGAGGTGGTAAATAGGTGCGGTGGTTGTAAAAGGAGGGGTCTAACATGACCGAGCTGCTTGCTCCAGACCCATGCATGTTTGTGTTTCCAGCTACCTCTGGAATTTACTGCAGGCATTGGCGAGGGCAGCCACACGGAGGTGAACGGCCTGTAGGATGAAGGCCAGAGTTGATGGGAAAAGAGTAAGTGGAGAGAAACCGAGACGCGAGTAAGAATATGGGAGTGGACAAATAAGAGGAAGATGGAGCAAAAGGCACATACTGATGAGTTATTTTAAAAGACACAGAGTCAGCAAATACGTGTGAACTGGAAATGAGAGACGGTAAAACAAAAGTTGTGTGTTTATGTGTGTGTGTAAGTGTGTGCAGGCACAGGAAGGAGACAGTGGTCTTACTCAGGCCTGAGCCAGCAGAACTGAGATTATCTGGCCAAGTTTCCACATGAACACCATAATTCACCTCAAGTGCCCATTGAGGTCATACACTGTCAGGACGGCGACCTACCCAGCCCTGTATGTGGGTGTGTGAGTGGGACAGACTGTGTATGGTTACAGTAATCCCCATGTAAACCTGAGAGTGTGTGACGATGTAGAAAATGGTGTTGGTGGGTTGGCGGGGGCTGGGGGGGGTAATGCCACTGCCCTCAAGGACATGTTTTCCAGCGTCGGCTTTCCGTCGATATCGTCTGTATTTACATTTGGCTCCACTAGCAGCCGGGCTGGAAAGTGTATTTCATTCAGGCCAGTGAACATTTACATGTCATAAAATGTGGGACTTATAAATAGCCGTGGTTCGTTTACCTTGAAGGCAGAGAAACCACCTGAGATTCCACATTTAGACATTCAAGCACAACAGCCGTGGAAAATGCAAACGTTAAAAAAATCCAAAGAAAACGTGGATGTAAATACTGCAGAATCAAACTGTGTGTGGTTTCAGTTTGAAAGAACAGGTTTTCCTGGAAATTAAGTATGCAGGACAGTTTTACATGAGGCACTGAGAGAAGGAACAAATTTTTTTTAAAAAAAGGGAAGCTTGTGTGCTGAAGTGCAGCTAGACTGTGAGGGCTAGTTAGCTCTCTGGCAGAGGTGACTCTGGGTAAATTAGTGGCGACAGGCAGTAATTAGGAATCGCTTTCACTGTGTTTAGTTGTTCACTTAGGCGTAAAGCCCATCAGCGCTATAAATCTGCTGTTCTCTCCCCCTAAAGTCTGTAAGTGCCAACAGGGACCAGGCAAAACAATTAATGGCAATTTAATTACAGAGCCACATCAGATTTTTGCTTAACCCACAGTATGTGCAGAGAGCAAGAGAAGGGCCGTATTAAAAGTGCTTGTGCTTATTCAAGCCGGAGCACAAGTCTCGCAACGTCCAACACAGAGTGGCATAGACTGGGCACAGATGGGGCATAGAGGAGTGGCTCCAATGGGAAATCGGTGCCCTTTACACCCCATTTCTTCCCTTTCGCATGGGGGCTTTTCCCCTGGGAGGCAAATAAGGCACAAGCAGTGGAGGAGGCAGGGTTACAGATTACAGTGTACGCTTCATGGTGCAAAAAGAACCCCACAGCGCGCGCATGTGTGTATGTGTGTGTGCGCACACTCATGCACAAGAACACACACCTTGTCCTGCAGGAGCCAATGGCCTTGAGGACAAATGGAAATGTGTGTGTCAGTGGGAAGAGGAGGTCAAAGTTTTCGAAAAGGAACAGTACGTTATGTCAGAGACAGAGTGAAATAAATCAAGTGTGTCTTCATCTGCAGACTAACTACACAGCGTAGACATACACCGTATATATACACCATTATATATTATTTCGAAGCCGATGTTTTTCATCATGTAGCACCATGTTTCAATGACTGTCAACTATAAAAATGTGCATTATATGATTACACAGTTATGGCTTTAGTAGTTTTACATAACAATTTTATTATTATAGCCAAGGCATTTTTAAAGCTCCTCAAAATAAAGTCAATGTGAACTGATGCCCACAAATGGAAGCTGTATACGCTGTGGAGGATTCTCTCATATGTGGCCAACGGCAGACAAAATCCATGAAGAACTACTCATCCTTTTAGGATTAAAGGAGTTTAAGAACTGTCTTTTTCATTTTGTTGCACAAAACCAGGCCAATATGACACATCGCTCCAGAGGAGACGTACAGTAAATGTGTGTAAAATCATAGCCCTGCTTAGTTACTACGCTATGACCAACCCCGCGATTACAGGTCATGTCCCCATCATCATTAACCCCGGTGCACCCGTTACCCTGATTTAGAGGGAGAGAGAGGGAGGGAGGGAGAGAGAGAGGGACAGAGATCCAGCATGATCCTACCATAGCAGATGGATGTGTCAGATATGCCTGTTTGGGCTTACGGAGATACTTAGTGGTAAATTTAATGACCTATGTAGGTTTGCGTGCATGTGTGTGTGTGTGTGTGTGCGCACCTTCAGTCCACTGCTCCAGTTACCCTGGGTCCATCTGGGGACGACTCAGTCATCTGACTGTGACAGAGGCAGGGCAGAGCCAGTAATAACTTATATTCTCTGTCTCTGGTTGAGCAAACACAGAGAGAGTTGTGTCAGTATGAGAATGGAAAAAGGACATAACTCAGATAAAAGTTTTGTTTTGTTGATTAAAATGAAAAATGACCTCATACTACAGCTGCCAAGATAACAGGCTGGTGATATCACTTTAAGCAGTCCTCTGACAAAGAAGTCCAAGGTTAAACTGTGTTTATCTCTTAGCGGCTGCATGGCTAATAACGTAAACGTGCCAGTGACATTTGATGGTTTCAGATTTGAGGTTCGGCCCAGGATTTCTCCCCTTCAACCGGCTCACAGGAAAAGAAGCTAAAGAAAGCGTATGTCCATTGAAAGTCACTGGCTGCGCTGGTGGTGACCTGGTTCTCTGCAATTCAGCAACTCAATTGGGACTATTCATGTTTTGAAAGAACACAGTGTGCCCTGCGTTTAAATTATAGAACACACTGACAAGGTTCAACAAGGCTTTTGAACACATATGTTGCCGAGTGGCCGATTTGCAAAAGCACCTTTTTCCATTTGTTGTTTGGTAATTAGGAGCTTTCTGTAATTCATTTAGGCACAGATGACCTATTTATAAGAGAGAGCAGTGGCCTGGTTAATGTGAAGGCTCTTTCATTCATCCTGTCCAGCCATGTTTTCTTTTGGCTACTTTGAGATTGCATAATTTACTTGACGGAACACAATCAGCTTGTTGAATTTTACTCAGAAGCGTTACAATGAACCTCCTCTTTCCTTTCCTCCAGCCTTCCCTCGCTCCCGTTAGGTCAGAACCTTCAGCTGCTCTCCAACGGTTAATGGAAACTTTCCTCTGTTATAACGCGTGTCATGTGAAGGGCAAGGCGAGAGTTTTCCAACACCCTGTCTGTAGAAAAAACCCCCCGCCATTTTTGTGATGCATCAGGAGCCTGAGAAAGGAGGGCATGTTTGTTGAAGCTCTTTTGGTGGGCTTCCTGTTTTGACCTGCAGGAGGGAAAGGCTTTCTCTGTGTGTGTGAGTGTGTGTGTGTGTGTGTGTGTGTGTGTGTATACTCTGTTTGGGGAGGAGGTGTTTGGGCTCAACCCAGCATCAGAGCTTGTTCTGTGAAGGCCTATATTTTCCAATCCATGCCACATGCAATGCAACCTGCACAGTTCACTGTGATGCAGTGACTACACCTCATTTGGCTAATAAGCATCACAATGACATATGCAATAATTAAAAGTAAATGTTAATGTGGAATGACTCAGGAACGAAGCTACACTCTCCATCATCTCATTCCTGCTTGGTATTTGGTAAATGTCGCCTGGTGCAGCCTGTCCATTAGCCTTGTCTATGTAAAAATTCCACTCAGATCTCCAGTATGTGAGAAACCATAGAAACAGGCTGGCCTTTGTTTCTTGTGCTCAGGAAATTGTCCTGTGTGCCGGACTGACTAATACTGCTGTGGCAGATGACTGGCCCACTCGCACACATTCAGTGTCAGAGGAAAAGAAGAAAAAAAAAAGCGGTGAAAATTTGCATTAATAAAAGGTGTGACAAAACGGAGATGATTTTCCATCAACACCTCTTCCTGATGGACGCCCTCCTCAGGCAGAGACTCTTTGCGCCACTGAAAGGCATTCAATTGTGATGTCCTTGAAGACATGCAAGAGAAGTACATTTGTGAGAAGTACAATCACTTGGTGCAGTGTCTGTCATAAAGATGTACAGCCAGTTCTGACAGAGTTTAAAGGAATACTTCAAAGTTTTGGGGCACAAATCTCATTCACTTTCTTGTTGACAGGTAGATGAGACGATGGATATCACTGCTATTTAAAATAAAAATGCAGCAGATTATCTTATCTTGGCAGACATTCTGTCCATTGGTGATACAATCATCTTATCGGCACCTACAAACCTCACAATTTCACATATTGTTTGTTTAGCCTGTATAGAAACCTACAGTCTTTCTTGGATGGGACCAGTTGCCAGGCAACCAGTAGAGATGTACTTGGTTACCGGCAGCAGCCGAAAAATAGTCCGGCACACAAACTGTGACACTTGGCTGTCTGCATTTTGCCCCCTAGAAGTGTACACAAAAACATAACATGACAAACAGCAGTGTGTATATATAGACAACTGCTATGTATTATTGGATGGTAGGAATTAATACATACTCAATATTAAAATACAATGACACAAAATGTTTCACAAAACTAAAACATATATAATAAATAAGTAACAGGTCACTTTGTGACCAGATTCACTTTTTGGGGGAAAAAAAGCCTCTAGCCTCATTAGAGTAACCAGACAACAGGAGGCCTAGTTGTAGTAGTCTGTATATAGCCTTGTTAAGGGCCACCCTAGTTTCAGCTCCTATAGCCCAGTTACAAAAACACCCAGAAGAGTCAGTCTCTCCATGACAACACAGTCCAAATAAGTAATGGCAACGCTGAACTAAGCCTACAAGTGTCCTTGCCCTAAAATAAAGAAGTAAGATTGGACAGAGTTATCACACAGAGCCAGAAGTGGGAGAGCTATTACATTAATATTTCAGGCATCTATCGGACAACTTTTTCCTCTGTGACTTACAGCATCTTGCTAACGCGAGCCTTGACAAGACACGAGGGATCAACTGCCCTTGTAGGGAACACATCTGTGAATGAGAAGTTATGGGCTGTCACTGTGTGAGAAGAATACACCATCAGACTGACCTCGTATATTTCTACACAAAAAACACACAGAAATTAATCATTAGAAAATCTTTTTAAAAACTTTTCATGGTCAAAGGTGTTCTTCTTGTATACTACTACTACTACTATTACTACTAATACTACTACTACTACTACTACTACTACTACTACTAATAATAATAATAATAATAATAATAATAATAAGTGCAAAATAACAACAGCAAGTCCAGTAATTTTCAAGGTCTAGTGGGCAAACATTAGCCAAGAAAGTGATGTCCTCCAGGGTGGAACAAAATATGGGTTCTTTCCAGTTTACTTCCCAATGTCAAACAAGTACCTGTTGAGTGTCAAACGGGGGGGGAATGACTAAATACATTCCCCAGACCAGTAGCAGTGAAGACCTTCTTCCTATAAAAGGGAAAAAATGACAGAGGGTCATAATTAATGGTACTGTTTGTAAGTGTGCTCATGTATTACTCAGCTGCAAGCAGGCACAGTGCACAGTTTTTTATAGATGGTAACTGCTGTCATAATGGACAGACTGTTTGCTTAAGGTACAAACTATGGTGCACTGATGTGAAATGGAAACAATCAGCTGACACGAGCAACTAAGACTAAATGAATGCGAGGACTTTTTTCACATCACCATCATCATTATTTTTATTATTATTGTTATTAAGTACTTTATCTTCCTTTATATTTCTTATCGCTCTGCATAATTTCCTTCCTCCACTTCTACCATCTTCATGTTTTATGTCAGACCATCCCGTCTTCCCTCTCTCCCTCCTCGAGAAGCTGTCCCTGCTCCTCCTTTATGTGGGTCACAGCCCAGAGACTTGATGAAGAAACTGTAGGATGGTGGAGGTATCTGTCAGGACGACGGCAGCGATGGTGTTAGTGGTTGAAAGGGAGAGCACTGGGACGGTTGGTTCTGGAGCCATGTTGCATTGTACCTGCTCATCCATTATGGATGTGGGGCCAGTAATAATGGATGAGGCTGGTGAGTAACCTGAGGATGTGGTGGGACATGGAGACTTTCTGGCCTTATCCTCCTCTTCCACCTCCTCCTCCTCCGTCTCCTGTTGTCAGCCAAAGAGCTTTTCTCAGAGAGCAACATGATTCTCACCCGGACACCGCCGCATTGCAAACAAACATGGGTGCACTCAGATAAATCCATATTAGCACTCCAACAAACAAGCTGGACAGAGACACATTCATGTGAAGGAGTGGGGGTTGGGGGGGTTGGGGGTCATGCTCTATGTTGATTTTTTCAAGTACATATTTATGACTTGTACTCGAGAATACAAAACTTTGATTTTAAATGTAAAAAAAAAAAATCAGATTCAGTCTGGCGTAGCCGATTTGTTTTCAGTCCCCACACATTTTGGAAATGCAAAGCTAAAATCACTGGCATATCCCTTTAAACCCAGCAATCAATCTAGCCAATGTACTGTGCTTTGTTTGAACTGGATGGGATGAATCAGCCAGTGATCCAACAGCTAAGTATTAACTGTCCAGGATGATATCTTTGAGGCAGCTGGCCCCCACAAAGGGAGCACTGTACCCAAACAGCTGCCTCTGCCTACACCAGCCTCATAGTTTACTGCAGTCACTCGAAATTCAATACCACAGGCCCCACCCCACCTTACAGTAGCAATCAATGACCAGCACTTTTGACAGGCGACACTGGTGTCTGCTGAGTGGAGGGTGACAGATGGGAAACAGGGATGATTGTGTGTGTGTGTGTGTGTGTGTGAGGGAGGACAGGGATAGTAGTAAACTCGTGAGGCTCATCGTCAGTCACACTGATAATGGCATGCTTAGTCACACACCTGATGGACTGTGAGAGAGAGGATGCGTGTGTGTGTCTGAATGCGGGCAGGGGGTTGGGGTGTTTCAGATGGCGACTGAGTCACGGCTTTGCTGAGGGTGGCATCCTGCAAAACAACAAAGTCCACTGCCCCCAGCACTCTTTTCCCTTCCGCTGGCCTTCTTTCATCCGCCTCGTCCCCTTCCCCAACTCCGACAGTGATGTCCTCCATTTATTTAATTAGAACTCCCTCGCTTCTAAGTAGCTGCCGATTGATTTCCAAAGGAACACAGAAGCAGAGGCTGTCACTGGTGAGTGGGCCGAGAACCGATGAACCTCTAGGTGTGAAAGCAGAAAAGGATTTCCAGCATACTTTGCGTGATTGCATATCAAAGCTTTGTCTGTGGGTGTGGAGGCGCAGCTCTGCCAGGAAAATCGATCATGCTCTGGCAACATAATACCATGTGTGCCTATGAATCATGAGTCAGTCAGAAACTGGCGTTGGCGCAGAGTAAATGTGACTATCGAGGGGCGAATGAGTCGGAGATGAGCAGAACAAGCAGATACATTTACAGCTCAGTAGACAGAAGGCAAACTGTAACAATGGCACAGTAATTCACAAAAAGCCTGTGATGTTCAGCAGACAAAGCTGTGGAGGAGGACTGTGACATCTCAGGCATGTAGCTGACACTTATCTAAACTAAAGCCTTCACAAACCTCATCCTAGATTTGGCACATAGGCCCCTGTGTGCTGCAGACTTAAGTCAAATACATGGTGGCACATTGGCAAAAGATTCAACAATAGTCTCCTGATTAGTCCCTGAGTTAATGTGCTATTTAAATCACTCATGCTGGCACTACAGCTTTCAGCTTACAGTATATTACAAGGTGCACTTAAATAAAGCTACTGTTGATTCTGTTTCATGGGCTGAGACAAACATACTAATTACCGTAGTTGGTACCCTAGGTAGCGAAAATATTATTATCAGACACAGTCGGAGAAAAGACTGACTCTGATTTCCAGCTCCTATAGGAATCAAAAAAGAAATCATCACGTGGAACCAGAATTTATTACGTAGTCTTCAGATTTCTCTAGTGGCTGTACATGCCATATACAAACCAACCCTAACCCTATACACAGATACCTGTGTGCTATAGAATAACTATTACAATTGCTCTTTAAACATTCATGAGCAGGTAATGACCACGTATGGTTCTTATTCATATAAGGTGCTATGAAAGCTAAGAGAATGTCAACAAACAATATACATAAAAAACAGTACTGACAGCAATATTGCTACTTCATCTTTCCTGCAGTTAGAAAAAATCTGTGTTTGGTTATTGCGGCAGCACTGATAATAAAAGGCAATCAAATCTCACCACCACTTGACACCTCAGATTGTACATTCAGTGTAAACGATTTCAGTGAATCCATTTCCCAAGTGTGCAATGACAAACTGTGTCTCAGCCCCGGAGCACACCTCTGGTAAAGTACTTTATTAGTTCCTTGCAGCTGAATCACAAAATGCCAATATATATAGCAGAGCAATGTAGGTATAAAAATGTATTATATACACCATTCATTAATGTGATTTATACTCTGGAGGCTTCATTGAATTTTACTAAACTAATAATTTCTAAATGAACAACACTGTAAAAGCACAGTAACAGTGGCCACAGTAAGATCGAGCACTTAATTAACCTTCATTCTTTTGTGCAGATGTATATAAGTATCACATTCGTTGTACACACTACCACTACTTCCTTTAACAGACCTTGTAGTGGGTATTTGTTTGACAGTTTAAATCATTAGTATTTGACATCATCCATTAGATGTTGTAAACAACCTTGTTTGAGACAATCTTAGCCACGAGTGGTAATATTTATGCCCCACGTGGAAAAAAATGAAATATTTTGGTAGGACATGTGAAGTCTGATTAAACAGTAGGATGAAACATTCTCCCATCAATCTGATTGGATGTGACAGTGGCAAGGTCCCTCTGATTGGATGTTTAACCACTGACAGTGACTGATGACTCATCATAGGCAGAATTACCCACTGGCGGTCGATTGGGTCGATAAAAACATCAGCTGAATTGTGGGTAGATGTGGAAGAGACCAGCAGCTTTTGGAATAAATTAGAATTTAGTTTAAATCGTAATCTTTATTTAAATGCATAAATGGAGTATGACAGTGACTCTCATTTTGTAAATGAGTATGTCAAGGTAACGCAACACACAGGCGCACTGCTGCTCAACCCTAAAGGTCATTTCATTTCCGTAGTAAGGGACAGCTTAACATCCCTGCTTAACTGCGCCCTGAAAAACTCCCCCTCCCCCATACCCATGGATCTGACACAGTAGCAGTAGAGTCCAACATGAGTACTTGAAATCATAAAGTTCAATTAATTTTGTCAACATGAATCCATGTATTTTACAACCAAATGACTGATAAGCTCTGCTGGAGCAATTTGTGAAAAATAAATATTTGAATAATCTTACAAGAGGTCTTAGGGGGTTGACAATGTGGGTTGCTGTGCAGGACGGAGTAATAATTTATTTATAAATGAACAATCATTCATTATTCCATGTGAAATGTTTGACCGTTCTGTGCAATCTTTCGCGTTCATCACGCGACTGAAAGTTTCGACAAATGAGTGGAACAGCTTGCCCGCGAATTCTAGCTCTCAAGAGTCACAAGTTCTCTGTATTGAGATTCAAACTGCAGCAGAGCTTGAGTATTGAACACGATTATTATACAGTGAGACATTAAACACGTTAGATACATGATGTGATTTTTACTACCAAATCCTCTGGTTAATTTTCAATATCTATTGTCCTGATGGGTTGTGGCTGCATCTGATAATCCACAGTGATGTGATTGGTGAATATCTCAATATAGTGACCTATTTTCTAAGTTAACATGAGTGGCGTGCCAGCCTGGCTTAACTGAACATATAAACCACAAACAGGATGGTCTCTTGTGGGTTTTTATATATGCACGTCGAGATAAACAAACAGAGGCAGAGCGCGTGCGTGTGTGTGTGCTGCAGTGCATGTGTCCATCTAGTAATGTTTAAGATAAACACAACTCATGGCTCAAAGGAGGAGAGCGGTTTGTCCTTTTATTGTATGCATGGTCGTCATGGCAACACAACAGGAAGTGGTGTGCACGCAGAGAAGCTATAACCCTCAGTCAAACACACATACATGCACACGGACACCCTTAGACACAAGCACACATACAGTTTAATAAATGCAAACAAAAGAGACTCAGGGGGATGGAGAACAGTCACCTATAGAAAATAACACACAATAAAAAATATATAGCTGGGTATAGTACCCCTGACAAACACAGAACAATCCCGGGAAAGTAACAGGACCCGAGAGTGCATACAGTAACACTTTATTAATAACTAAGAGACAAATGCCAGCAGCCCACTGACATTATCATGCCATCACATGTGCACACAGACACACACTTCACCAATCAAGTGAATGGTGAAGTGGTCTTCAACACCTGATGAATTAATAAGAGTCAGCGGAGCACAAAGTGCAGATTACCGTTTCTGTACATTAACCATCCACTTATCTGCTGGGTACGTGGGAGTGACTGTCCTCCACACTCTGTGCTATAGTAAACCCAAGGCCGTGACAGACAGGCAGAGAGGAGGAGGAGGAGGAATGAGTGAGAAAGAGAGTCAGAGAAAGGCTATTTGATGCAGACCTTGGTTAGTAGAGCTCAACCACTGTGACTGGAAGAATGTTGACTTAGAGAAGGATGCGGGGGGTTGCATGAATGCAAAACTGGACGGATGAAGCCTGGAATGGAGGCGGGGGGTCAGTTTGTTGTAGTGCAATCAAAAATGAACGCCCCTGTGAGTAAGAGATAAACACCCGTTTCAGTTTACGCTCTGAACGGGGTGAATTGAATGTGAACTGACCACAACTGCAGCGAGCACCAGTGTGTGTCTCTGCCCTGTGGTGTAATGAGAGATGAGCTGGCAAGAACAGGGACACAGCTTGGATGGGGGGAGGGGGGGGTGTATTCTGAGGGGTGGGGAGAGAGGTGTGTCACGGTCATAATGTAAGTGATGGAAAATGTATACTTTTACATTCAATGAGTTTACTACTGGATGGCAGTTGCATGACTTCCTAGCTATATTCTCCATAACAGAATATAGCTACTGTTTAATCATATCGTCAGCTAGTCAGGCACCACTCCTACTCTCTTTGGAAACACTGAGATTTTTCACCCTGAAACATCTTCAGTCCACCAGCTAGTTTTCTGCTGATACTACATTAAAAAAAAACAGCCATCTATTACATTATCTATGTGAAAACGTTGCAAAATTGTGAACCATAATCCAGTTTCTGTCTGAAGAACAGTGACGGGGACTTTGCATGTCTGTGTGAGCGTGTGCATGTATGTGTATATGTGTGTGTATGTGTATACGGTACATCTCCTGGGGTCTGTCCTGAACTGACCCCAGTTAAGAGATAAGATCATTATTCTGCAGAGCCACAACCACCACCAGCCAACCTGCCGTTACCAAGGCAATGAACCGAGCCTCGAACATTCCACCTGAAACGCATTACAAGACATATATGTGTGTGAGTGTGTATGTGTGTGTGTTGTCTTGACCACTGCACACTTCAATACACTACATGTTAATGGAAGTATCCGTCTCTAGTCTGTATTAGAGTATATATATCTTTGTATGCATAAGCATGAGTCTGCAGTGAATTGCCTACTCATTGGTGAAAAAAAAACAGCGGTCAATGAGTTCACAGTTGTAAACTATTGGATTTTCTCTGTAATGTAACAAAGGAAAGAAAACAAATCTGTAACGACAGAAGCCCACATATTCGCAGCCTCAGGGCAGGAGTGAAATATACACACACACATACTTGCAATCACACAGTGGCCAGTGAAATTAAAAGCACAGGTAGCATGTACTACATTTTTGTGTCTACCCCCATCCTCCCTCTGTGCATGTCTGTCAGCTGCTGATACAGGATTTCAGAGGACATTTTACAAGCAACTGTGCTGACACAGAACATTTTCCACTCAAAAACATTTTCAACCAGGTCTCAAATTAGTGAGAAGCTAGCCATAAATCAAAGTATGTGTATGTGTGTGTGCAGGACAAGAAGCTCCTGCAAGGTCTCCAGGTAATGAGAACCAGGCCAAGTCAACTTTGGTAATGACTGCCGAGATCATGTGCTTCTATTATACGTTTGCCTTCAAAGTTTTATGATGGATTTAATTGGAGGGAACAAGCAGGAGCAACGTGTGTTGCTGTGTGTTTGTCCTCCACAGCTGTTTGGGTGGTTATTGATCGGTAATTAACAAAGGCTAAATTGCCTAAAATGGCCTGTGGAGCTACATTCAGCTGGGAGGAAAAGCAAACAGGATACAAATGAAATGCTTGTAAATGTGTTTGATACGTAATAATGAAGTAACACAATCACGTTATCTTGATGTGTGCGCTGTTTTGTGACAGTGGACCCACAAAATGAGGTCATGCAAATATGATAATGAATTCAGAACAGAATTAACAGCTTGTGTTTAATGTCTATTAACAGTGTTGTCACAAGGCTGTGACTGTGAGAGGAAAAGCACAAGTGAGTGCATTTAGGCCGGCAACAATTAGATGATTGGTTGATGGAAATTTTATCGGCAACAGATATGATAATTAGTAACCTGCTTTCATAATTTTCAGGTCAAATACAAATGTTTTCTTGCTGCAGCTTCTTTGTCATCCATGAGAGTGATGATGAGACAAATCCACATGTGATGATTGACAATTTCTTATCATTTCATAGACAAAACAACTAATTATGGGGAAAAAAAACAGATTAGTGTAAAATTAAAATTATCACTTGGTGCAATAGCACCAAAAATAGAGGCCAAAAGATGCAAATAACAAAATATATTTTTTTAGTGCTCAGAGACAATGGCTGCACAACACAGGTCGGTTTTCATCGAGCAATGAAAACACGATGTAAGTCCAAGCAGTGTTTGCCCGAGTATGCGATTGCGTGTGTGGAGGAAAATGTCACTATTATAAAGTATAGATAGCCAATAAGAAACACACACAAAAAAAAGAACACAATTTGTGCGTAAATATCCAAGTAAACAGGGTGAGAATTAAAGATGCAGGAATTGAATTGAAACTAAATTAAATGTCGTGCTGTGAGGCTGCAGTGCACACAGCAGGACCTTCATCACTCCACGTCTGTTCGCTTCATGACGTTAACTCCACATCAACAGCTCTGGAGTCAAGGTGGGGGCAGCGAAGACTTTCAACGTCCTTGTAAAAAGTAAACATATAGCTGCCTGTGCTCAAGAAGAACAAGGCACGGCAACTGCACAGTCAGCATGATGGAGTCAAACAGGTGCAGTCCTACTGTATTCTGGCTATGTAGTCTCATTTGGAGCAATCGGACAAAGGCCAGAGCCCCAGCTGTCTGTTTAGAGTGCACATGCCAAGACAACGTTAAATTTATCCCAAACGTTTCTTACAAGACTAAAAGCAAGTAGTGGTTAACATCGACACAGGTCCCGACGCTTCTTTTGTTGAAACAAAATCAGGAATACTCAGTACACAACCTGCGATTTCAAACCATTTCATGTGAACAGCAGCAGCTACTTCAGCTTCCCACGATGGCAAAAGATTGTTTGTCCTTGGAGATAACGCGCTTTCCTCTTGTGTGCATGTATGTCTTTCAGAGCCATCACAATAAACTGTTCATGCTAAAGTGTCAACTATTTTCCACCCACATTATCTTGAACCTGTAGCCTTGTAAATGCTGGTTCGCACAAACAAAATACTGCATGTGCATTTAAGAGCGGGTCTGTGTCATCACACTGGAAGTACATGTCTATTTGTGTATAAACCATCTCTCTGTACATCCTCTCTTTGAATGCCGTAAATGAGAAGATGATGACTGGTCTGCAAACAGTTGACAGCAGGTAGGAAAAAGACACATACCCAAGGTTGGGCAACAGCCAGGCATGCTGGGATTGGCAAACAGATGTCCTTCCAGGGCAACTGTGGTGATGAATATACAGCTTGGCGAGGAAAGAATGTGCGAAAGAAAGTGAGAAAAGCAGCGAGGATGTGACAAAAAACATGAGAGGTTGTGATGATAATGTCAGGACAAATGGACGTACATATGTAGGTCATGTTGACTCATTTGACTTTGGAATAAAATAGATGTTTAATGCTAAAAAATAATCAACATTAATTATCCATAAGTGGATAACTAATACTTCCAGTAGTATGTAATTAACATTGCTTTCTGAATCAACACCATTATAGTCAGTAAGACAACGGTGTTGATCCAGGTTGATCCTAATAAAAATTGGACATGTCGTTTTTCCCATTTGCTGTTTTTAGTCAGATTTAGTTTGAAAACTTTAAGCTCAGCAAATTCTATGGGGACAATGTTTATTTAAAAAAAAGAAGAGAAAAGTGGATAGAGAAAAACAGCAGTGGATTTTAGTTTCGGTTTGGGTGGCAGATCTGTGAAGACGCAGCCCATGGCAATGTCCTGTGGGCCTCCCACACAGCCAGAAGCCAACTAGCTGTGTGGGAGTGAGATTCGCTGATTGAAATACCCCTGAAGGCTCTGCCGCTCTGCCTTTTCTGACATGCACAGGGTAACTTTGTCTGATTTCACCCATGAGGTGAAAAAAAACAGGCTGCACTCACTTTCACTGGACTTAAATGTCCTGTTTTTTTGTTCTTTTTTTTTACTGACTAGTTGATGCTGCTGCCTTGATCTCTGGGGTACAGTGCGTGTTTGTGTGGTGGGAAGGAAAAGTGAGAGACAAGCAGAGAATCACAAGGAAAAATAAATAAAACAGAGGCTATCATTAATGGGGAGAATGTGTAAAGCAGTCACAGTTGCAAAAATGCAAACTTTTGCTGAATAATAATGAAATCTCTCTCTCCATAGGGGCATTTTGCAGAATGTTCTGTGCTTTGCCCGAAAATACTCAGCTGCTTTGTGAGAACAGATTGACAGGGCAGTGATTCACACTTACAGGAAGGATTTGGCAATGTCAATATGTCAAGAAATAGTTTCACATGGTATTAAAGCGGTGTGATGTGTTGCTGAAGCTGTACATTAATTTGGAATAGCACAGAAAAAGCCTCCTTTTTTAACTTGTGTATTCCACCACTAGTTACTGGAGTACACTCACTCCCTCTTTGGACGTTTCCCATCTGAAACAATTTGGAAATTTTAACGAGATGTTTCTGTGACCTGACAATCTCATTAACTTTGTTTATTATCATCTAGAGGAAGTTTACCTGAACTCACAGATTGGATGAAAACCAGATTTCCCAGGCCTTGGTCAGTTCCTCCATCTCTCCAACTGAGCATAATCTAATTTCATCCTTCCAGTTTATTTATTTCCCATCAAATGCAGAACATTAACACCTTTTATGGGGCCTAGTGAGTTCACAGAGGGCTCCTAATAAAAGCATGGTTTAAATTAGGAGACCATGTGTGTAAGACAGAGAGCCGGTGCAGACAGAGATGACACAGCTGATTATATCACAGGGTCTACTTCCTTTTCATGAGCTTTCTGCTTCCTGTTGTGTTGCCATGGTGCAGCATACAAAAGAGGACAAGCTACTCTTCTCCAGGAAGCCATAAATAATTGATTGGCAAGTGGTTTAATCAGCCCTGAGGCTGCCTGGCTATTCCACAGCTAATTCCACAGCTGGCTATAAATAACTCATTACGCTAATTATGGTATGTGAGCACAGAGGTAGCCTGCAAGCACAAACACACTCAAGCATGACTACTGTGGGTTCTAGCGCCAGGTCCGTATGGCAATATTCATGTTATAAAAATCCATCAGCGGCGGCGGCGGTGGCAGCTTTAAGCTCCCTTGCCAAGATGAAGGAGGAAGGAGGACTTACTTTCACTTGTGCCTGGAAACTTTGTGAAACTAAATTTCTGTCTTCCTGTCCTCATCATGCCCAGCAGAGGATTACGTTTTTGGCACATTATTGTTTACTAAAGATAAACTGCTCAGATTCCCTGCTGCTTGACTTGGACAGTGAGTATGATTCCCCATGACATCAACCTATGAGAACTTTCTAACCATGACAGACATCTACCGCTGTGACTCTGACACATCTCAGAACCACTTTTGATGGAGCCTGTCTTCTAGACGGCCGGCGGTGACAAGCGGATTCAAATTATAGTAAAGGAGGAGAAGCACTTAAGAGACCTGGGAGAGGTCTGTCTCCTCTGGGCAAAGTAATAATGACCTTACTGTCTCTGTCCACGTCAATAGCACTCCAGTCTATTTCAATCACATCCAGACTTCCTGCTAACGACAGGAAGTGCTGGTAATGCACAGGAAGTTGTTCACCATACTGTGAAGGCTGAATTTTGTAAGACATCACAAGGCATGATGATTATTGCCTGCTTGAGACTCAAAGAGAGATGCAGTGCAAAATTAGCTGACATAAACTGTTTTGTTGGGGGTGGTAGGAGATTGATTCTGAAGGCAGTAGTCAAACAAACACACATTACCTTTAAGTACAGTGAAAACACTATTTTATTCTGCTACCATTAATGGAGTCTTAATGCACAGACTCACAAGGTCTACACACTAGTCTACACTAGTATAACTAAAGCTGAGTATTGTTAAATTCATACAGCATTGTATGTAGGAATACAATTAAGCCATAAACAACATATAGACAACCAATTAATTTAATAAAGTAACAGACAAGCAATTATAATCCTTAACCTGTTGAGCCTCTTTTACCAACAATAACTTGACGCTAGTGCCTCTGGTTGCTCAGACCTGCACAACTTTCAGAAAAAATGTAGACCATTTTTCCTGCAGAGCTGCTCCAGCTCAGACATATTCTTGGGATAAACGACTCACTGAGGTCATTACACAGCATCTCTTCTGGGATAAGCTCTGACCTCTCCCCGGTCCACTCCAAAATTGAGTGGATTTACTTTGTTTGAAGTCATGATGTAAGGTCATTATCATGCGGCATCACACAACTTCTAGCAATCTTCAGCTGGCAGAGGGCCAATATGATAAGATCGCGGCGGCAGGGCAATTTAGACTGTGGTGGGATACCACTGTAAAGGTAATGAATGGGGAACACTGGGCGAGAGGTCAAGCTTGAGGAGTAGATTAGTCGTTAATATAACCTTTACAGTCGGTCAGACTTGATTATTTAGCTTGGGTATGAACCGGGTATCAGCCACGTGGAAATTTTAATTGCTTTGTCGGCGGTGCTAGACAAACAGTCTGGTGATCAACAAAGTCATTAAAGTCCATACTCTGGAGACTATGATAGTGCTTCAACAACTGGATAAACAAGACATTTCACTCTTAACCAAATGAAGCTGACAACCTGATAAATCCAACACCTTTATACTGTTGCAAGCACGGTTAGAAACCTACCAGCTTTAATTCGATATCATGCAAACAATCCATCACAGCACTATGCCCATCATTTCATACACAGGTATAAAAATGAACAAGAGACTGGTGGTGGCCTCAATAGTGTCTGAGACATCCATCACAAAGCCTGTTTAAAAAATGTTGAGCTCCTTTTTTGTCAGCTCTTATAAATAAACCCCAAGGTGTATAGGGATGGGATGAATACATCAGGTTGACAATGCAACAGAGGATACAAAGCATATATGTGTTCATTTAATTGACCCCACTTCATGCAGAACGTGTCCGTGCGTATAAATAATTATGCAACCATATTCGATGACCTTATTTCAAGACAACCTCAAGGGTAAACATGCCCTCATGCAAAATTCTGAATAAACATTTTTTTAATAGATTCAACTAGCTGAATGGCTTAACCACCAGGGATGCATTGTTTACCCACGCATCTTAACACTCATTCTGGAAGCTGGGATGCCTTAGACTTTTCTGACCATAAAAGTCATTTCATTGAAGGTTTCAAAAAAAGAAGCCATTTGATGTTTATCTAAATGAGTACAAAAGAGCTCGAGGTTAAGGCATCTGTAGGGGGGTGGTCAAAAATAACCAGCGAAGAAGGGAGGGTGACACATGTAGAGTTATTTCCTTTTCCTGAGGTCAATGCCAAATATGGTCACGGAGCTGGAAATAGGTATTTTCCAGAGACTGTTCCATCGGTTGTTTGGGTAGAGATGCATTAGAAACATACTGTATTTCCAGTCAAAGCATTACTTTCGCTGTGGTAAATTCCTGTCAGAGCGTTGGGTCCAAATTGCCCATCCTGCACCGTGGCTCCCAAAACCAGGCTGACCAAGTCTCCATCTGGCATTACCACTTTCTTCCTAGGATGCACGGCAGCACAGAGAAAAGTGTCTGTAGGTGGTAGTAGATGGAGGGAGTGTTTACTGGTATTTATAGAGAGATAGACAGATAGATTTACTTTATTGATCCCAAACTGGGAAATTACAGTTGGAACAGGAGCTTGGAACTGTAGATAGCGTGCACACATACACATAGACACGCACTCACACGTGCGTTAACCCTCCTGACCTTTCTGCTGAGTGACAGTTGTGTTCCTTCAGGACTTTTGTGCATATGTGTGCGTGTGTTTGTGTGACGTAACATAAGCCCTGGCTGTGCCCAGATTCTGCACAGCTGGGCTTCTCAGTATTCCAGATTACAATACGTCACCACTTCGCTCGCAGCCCTCCCTCCTGCCCGGCACATGCTCCAGTACACTCACATCTAATTCCAACGCATGCACAATGACACAAGCCAACTTCAGTGATGTCACTGAATACGCTTCTCTGTTTGCCCCCACTCTCTCTCTCCATCTGCCTTCCTATCTCCCTCATTCCATCATGTTAGAGATTTGTTTCGCCTTGCTACAGGTTTTTTCCTCCTTTTCTTGTTAACGTTGGTGCACATTAGTGAACGCATCCTGCCGGATCCTGTAGGTCATACTTGCTGAGGACTGTTCATGATTAGACCGAACTATCATGCTGACTCTCTCGCTCATTGCTTGACAAGCCTTCAGTTCGCTTGCAAGGTCACTGTCTACGCCACGCACCCTGTTGTTGAAGACATACACTGGGGGAGAGGAAGTGCGAAAATTACGCAGGGAGGTGAGAAAAGTGGAGGAACAGAAAGAGAGGTGGTGAATGAGTGAAAGGATGGTGGGAAGGAACCTGTGAGAAACATGTGCACAAAACAAACTGACATAGACACACACATGCAGTGTAGACTTGTTGGTTAAGCTGTGCACAATGCCAGGAAATAATGGACTGCAGGGGGTTTGATAGAGGCATTTGGCTGGTCTGATCCCTGTGTGTGTGTATGCATGTGTAACAGGGAGAGAGCGAGAGAGATAGAGAGAGCACAAATGTCTATGAGTGTTATGAGTATTGAACCAGTCAAGGTATGGAATACTACAATGAACACATACAACATACAGCACACACACGCACACACAGACAAATCCTACACCATCAGGATTAGACTACTCTCTTTCTCTCTCTCTCCCTCTCTCTCTCTCACACACACACACACACACACACACACAAACACCCACACACACACACAGAGCAGAGCAGAGATTACAGGGCCACCACAGCTCTACTCGCTTTTATTGGTTTTCGAGTCATCATGAGTATCAATGATGTCATTGCTTTAGAGCCACACCACATAAAGCGGCACACACACATACATACAAAGTAAAAAAAATCTGAAAAAAAATCAGTGACACCATTTAAAGGCTGAGCTCGGCAAACACACTTATTATCTTCATATATATGTAGGTGAAATGTAAGATTAAGTCAACATCAACGTCACAAAATTTCTCCAGTTGCAATGTTTTCTTTTTCACTATAATGTCCAGATTATACTGTCGCCAGCCTCATGCAGAATAAGAATAAGAATGAGAATGAGAATGAGAATGAGAATGAGAATGAGAATGAGAATAAGAATAAGAATGAGAATGAGAATGAGAATGAGAATGAGAATAAGAATAAGAATAAGAAGACCAGTAGCAACTGAAAGTTCATTATTTGGTTATTGTTATTAGCTGATTGGTTAGGTAGGCTTACACAAATGATTCATTAATTCATTATTTACTGTTTATTGTTTGTGGATCGCATGAGGCACTGGAGCCAATCTCAGCTGACATTGACTACTTATACTCTAAGAAAAAATATCTACACACATTCAGCACTTCCCTGGTATTTCTTTATTAACTAGGTAAATGTTGTAAATAGTGAGCTTGTGTTCCTCCTATTTGATGCAACCTGAAAGCGACATCCTGTGCTCTTATCTGAGGAGAGGCCTTATGTTTGGCATACATGCTACTAAAACAGCAGCATGTATGCAGAGGTCCAGGTTAAGTGCCATGAGTCAACAGAGGCAGCCACACACACAACACACACAAACAGCATAGAGGTGCCAGTGAAAGAAATGCTTCATTGAATCAATGGGCAACTGCTGCACAAACATGTTTGGTCTCTTTTTAGCCACACAATGTGTCATATTCACACAGCTCCATGCGTGCACGCCTGGGTGCTGCCAACTCAAACAAACCAAATAAAAAAATTAATCACTCATGTTACTGTAATTGTAATGATAATTTACTTAAGACGCTTGCAGGGCATTCAGCTGCATTCACATTCACTCAACTGTAAGGAGCACACAACAGATGTGGATGCATTCTTGCAAGTGCATACACAGATTTCATTTAACTGTGACATCAGTTTCAAGTGCACACGCTAAAGAGCATTTTATATGGTCATGTGGGAAAAAAACATGAATAGATTTCCACAATAATATTCAATATACCATGCACAAAATAACACTTGAACAAAGCTCTAACACTCGGGGCACAGACAGACAATTTCCACAGGTCTAATAAACCCACTGAACCCTGGGTGAATTGCTGCTTCTAAACATCTATTTTCTCTTTAAATGTTGAACTGAATGTGCTATAACAAACCCGAAATCCTGCTATCTTTCATCAGGCTCAAATCGTCCCCTGGGTCTAGTGACTAACATTAGCTTACACACACTCACCGCCTATCCATAAATACTGAGAGGGAAAATGATATCACTGCTACAAGCTGCGGCCCGAGTGACTGCAAAGAGGCTTGCATCACTACCTGTCTCAGTGCCATGGCTCATCATGCTGTGCTTGTAGGGGCGGCACAAGTGTAAACGTGTTGCCACGAAGCAGTATCACTGTCGGGAGATGCGGGGTGGCAAGCCTGTCATGCCCTGACACAGGCGAGCGGCTAAATTCTGAGTGCTGAGTGAGTGGAATGCCAGGGACCAGAAAACCCCCAGGGCAATTAGGAAAGGAACTGGAGATTCAACTAGGAAATGTGTGAGTGTGTGTGTGTGTGTGTGTACATCAGTATGAGACAAAGTCGGGAACCTCAGTAGGAGTTCCATAGTACATTGTAAGCCAGAGAGGTAACCGGTGACCAAAGGAGTTCATGTGGAGTCAAGACAACGAGAAGATGACAAGACGACAATAATAAAGAATTCTCTGCAGCAGTGCATGGACACACATGCATGCAAGCGCACCCACTTATTACCACAACAACCAGCACACATGCATGCTAATTCTATCCCCTGGGTCAAAGCCAGCCATGCCAATTATTCCAGAATATGTGAATCATCTGACCAGAGAGCTGCTTTAAAAACCTTTTGGCATGCAGAATGGTCAGGCCACCGCTTTGATCCTGACTGAAATATCTCAATAAAGTAAAACTGCCACAAAGTTTTGTCCTGACATTCTTGGTACCTATAAGCCCTTATAAAAGTTCAACACATTTTTAAACTTTAATGTGTCAACAACTAGTGACAGGAATACCGTACATTCCTGGTGCCCAGAGGAGAGATTTTTCAATTAGATCCACAAGCAGGTTAAGACATTTCATCATTGCAGCATGAGACTGACTTTTTGAACAGATTTTAATGGCTCTCAGATGATAAATCATTTGTATTTGTGATCCCTTAACTTTTCAAAATTTGTCCCAATTAGCAAATGTTAGCATAATAACAACTTGAACTCAAATGACGATGAGCACGATAATGATAATACCAAACAAACAAACATCAGCTTTTCAGCACTGTCATAGTGAGACACTGTTAGAATGCTGATGTGTCTGAGTCTTGGCCTTGTTTCACCCAGGGCGTGTTGGCTTATCAGAAATACTGAAAATATTACATTACGTACCATATACATTTACAACAATAATGTAAAACATTAAACATTAACTAATTGCTGGTTTTTATTACACTTTCACTCTACAACACATGGTCTTGTGACTGTATTTTGCATTTAGTTAGCTGTAGTAAAGTGTCACGCATCGTTCAGTGCCTGAACTTAAGTAGTGTATGTCGGGAGATATGTTTTCCACAGATTACTGGAGGTTCACTTTAGCTTGTCTGATTTGTGTGTTAGATCGAAGGGGACACTTTGATCAAACTTTTACTGATCCAAAATAAATCCCCTGCCTTGTTAAATGAGGTTTGGAAAGTTTAATGAGTTCATGGTGTTCGGTCACATATTAAGACTCAGCTTCTCCCTTACCACACACACAAGAGGCATCGTTATCCTGCTATGAGTCAACAGCAAGTGGAGCACAGGGATATTATGCACATGCGTAACTAGGTCATCTGAGGACAAACTGTAGCTGTCTAGTCAATTCAACATAGAATTATTTCCATACTGATTGGAGTTAACGTTTCGCAGACTCCAACACACCCATGTGTAGATGAACTCTAAACAGACACTAACTTGCTACAGCCAAGGGTTTTTGCTTATTGTTCATTTTTAATGCTTCATAAGTTTTGAAGATTAGAGACTGCGCTTTTAAGGGCTTATCGACATAGTGTATTAGCATAACAAGGTTATCTAGGCTTAAACTGGACTTGCATCCCATCCCCCGCAATGTTCAACAAGATTCAAAGGGCTCGTATAGCGAGTCTCTTCAACAAACCAACTCCAGATAAACGTCTCACTCATAACCAGGGGCTTGAGAGGGAGTCGACAAGTTCAAGTGTTGGCAGTCAACTGAGCGAGAAGGCACACTTACTCAGACTCCTCCTTTCCTTCAGCACCATTCCTTATTTTCCTTCGCAAACCTGAAGTGTACATTAATTCAAATGGATTTAATATGCATCATTTCAATAACCACTGAAAACGCAGTGAAATATTCTAAGAAAAAAGTAGAGGAAAAAAAATAAACCCTGTGCCCTATCAGGAGGGGAATATACTTTGCCCTAAGCCACACAGTCTCTGCATTGCCACCTTTGGTCTGCTGTATAAGCACAAGATGGACCAAACAGGTTGGAACATTGTCGTGCTTAGTTGACATTTTCTCTGCCCCCTGATGAAGGGTTAATGGTGCAATGTGGAAAGGTAAGGCCTATTTACTTCAAAGGAAGGAAATGATTGAGTAAGTGAGGGATATAAAGTGGAGGCCTATCTCTCTTGGCCGGGGTCCAAGACTAAATAATTTTCCCATTGTAAAGCAATAAAAGTGAGGCAGTATTGATTAGGAAAAGATCAACAAAGTCCAGAAATTCCATTGCTGCTTCGATAGCTGAGCAGGTTCATTCAGTATAAGATGCTGCAGTGAGTTAATTATTTCACAAAGCAGCTCCGACACTCATTTCCAAACATGGTTTATATTTAAGTTTCAAGTCTTAAACATCAAGCAAGTAATGGCCCATTTTGTGATCTACCACAGTTGCCAAGCAATATAGCAAGTCGTGTAATACCACCAAGTCTCCTGCAGGTCTGAGGCTGTAGACACAACAAGGACACGCCAGGAAATCAATTATGTCCTCAATGGTATCCCTTCTGTCAAACTGAGAATGTACGAATTATGAGGTGGCTACTGGGAGCAGATTTCTTTTGCCAACTACAGTTTGGACAGGTTTGCAGGCAGACCTTGAAATCAATCATCACGGTTTAGCAAGGAAGGAAGGTTAATTTTAGTTGTGGCACAAAAAGTAAAGCGTGTCGATGGATTCAGTGGGCTAGAAATTGTGCAATGATGTTTGTGGACTAAGACCCTGGATTCTGCCACAATAAAGACAGTTTTTCAAATTCAGCCCTTAATGCTCAGCAGCATGTTTTTTCCGGTGATGCTCAGGGTCTAGATCTTTTTTGACAACGCTCCCCTTGCCCATTTGTGTTGGGCAAAAAAACTTTTAAAAAAAGAACTGGAAAAGCTTTTTATTCAGATGGACATCTGGGCTCAGGGGGTTTATTACCAATTCTCAAGGCCCCTTCATATTTATTTTGGTACTTTTCCTTGCTCTACCCACTGTGCCTCCATCCTCCCCCTCCCTATTCTTTACTCTGTCTGCCCTGCTATATTAGAGACACTGCTTCTGTTGTGCCCTCAAGCACAGTCACAAATTGACATGCTGAATTCTCGACCAGGACATTAAACCCGGGGGATCAAGCATACAGAGAAAGCTCTTTTATATCCTCTCCCTCTGGAAATTGTTTATGTTCATTACAAGGTGCACTGGGTGGATTTCATCACAAAGGACAAGTGTCCCTCATTTTAAAATCTGCTACCAAGCCTCAAGGGAACAAAAGTCCTTCCTGAAACCAAAAGACAGATGAAGACAACTGAGATTTCAGATTATAACTCTAGCCAGATAAAGCTCACCGTATAGCACTACTTCAACACACATACTCAATTCTTGTGCTATTGCTTGTGATACACAGTAACATATATTACTGCGGCCTTAACTGCATTATTTATATAATGAAGCATTTGTTCTACACGTCTGCATAATGTCTTGTTCAGGACTATGGACAGTCCATGTTCGAAACCTACGACAGGAACACATTAATACTATATGTATGTTCCTTCAAACCTACACACACTCGCCTTGTCTTTTCAGGTCAGCTCAGTGGAGAGCACTCTGTGATAATGAGCTGCTCCACTTTCATGACAGATGGAAAATGTGCAGCCTGCTGAGCTCTGCTCCTCCCTTCTGTCCTCAACTCCACATCGTCCAGCTCGCTCGACCATCTACTTGTCGGCCGATTCGCTGCCCCGGCAGAGCATCGTATCAAATGATTGGGATGAGCCAACGAGAGGAGGAGCTGCTGGGAGTTGAGGCAGTGGAAAAACCGCCTCAACCTCTTCATCAATATTGCAGCCTTACCTGGTGAAAGACAACACCGGCCAACATATTCCATCGTGTCACTGGAAGAGAGGATCAGATGGCTTGGCTTGACATGCCAACATTGTTACCCATACAAATAATGACGCAAAGTTTGCTTCATTATTCATGGCTTCTTTGAAGGAGAAGAAGAAGTTTGAAGGGCTTGGAAAGCAGATGATGTTCAAGAGTCCAATTAGCAACAAGTAGGTCATGTTTGTTTCGTAAAGAGGAGCAGAAAGGTGAACTCCAGCTCCTCCTGGTGCAACAGACCAGTAAGACCTGAGCAGAACTAGTGTAAGTTTAAATGTACAGCAAGGATTTAGCTGCCGCAATGAAGAACCTTCATAACCCATTACCAGTGATTCAAATACTGGCGTCTGGAAATATAAGCACGGCTCATCAGCATATGAATGGCCACTCACTACTATTACTGTAGCATAAGTAAAATTACTAAAGAACAAAAGAGTTAAATTGTAAAGAATTTTTAAAAAGGGAGAAGGAATAAAATATATCGATAAAAACAATGTTGAAGCAACAAGATGATTACACTTATATCAAACGTATATTGCTCCTTGATTAATAATAGTTGGTATCAGCCCCGCATTTTTAAAAAAACACCTTGATCGACACCTTTAGCAAACCGTGTGCATGTCAGTGTGTGTAACATGGTCTGGATGAGGTCAGGGTTAGTGCACATTTAATCTGCTCTCTGTTTCCAGGCCACTGCAAGGACTTTGACACATGGCTTCTGTATCTATTATTTACAAATGGTCTGAGACTCTCAAGTGCGCGCGTGTGGGTATTTGTGTGCATCCCTGTGCGCATGACAAACTGTCCTTCAACAGCACAAACGCAGCTCCAAATTACTCTGAATTTTAGTTGCAGCTATAATATCAACCCTGTTGCGTAATCACAGCATTTCTACCACATACAAACTTACACTCACACACGGGCACACCGTGCACCCATGCCAGTTGCACAACCCCTGAATGTTAGGGATAGAACGGCCTGGTTTCATAAGCAGTCTGCTGTCTACTGGCAGCTGTGCTCTTAGATGAGGTCATTACTTAGGGCGGGCCACAGGCACAGACAGAGCATGATGGTACAACCCCACAGAGTGCGAATGGGAATGACAGCAGGGACGACCATCAAGCTGTGGAGATCTGGCCCTCGGAGGCTGTAGGACGTTTGTATTGTTTCCGTTTTGAGTCCTGTTACTGAGCTAGTTGTGCAGCGATGCACTGAAGTAAGCAGGGAACACAGCAGCTGAATGATGCTTGCGCGTCAGTGATTGTCTATGTGTGTATGTGCAGGCTGGTATTACTATCAGTTCAGTGGTGAAGTGGGGTGAACGTCCTCAGTTTTATCTCCGGGGCACAGCTTGTTTACCCTAATGAACACAACTCCACTCCAGCCTATTGCAGAGAGGATATTTGCCCATTGACGCTGCTCGGAAGCTTGAAATCACTGGGGATATTGAATATACATGAGAGCAATACTGATGCTCCTCATTCGAGTAGGGTGAACAATTACCATGGCTAAATAAACACCAATATTATCCAGGCACTGTGACACCTCTTATGAATTCTCTGATCCACATTGTTGATCTTGATCCCTTTGGCCGCGGTTTACGCACTGCGTAACATGAATTTCTGACCAATAGAAAAATAGTTCATATGATGGGAGGAAAAACACAACTCCATCCAATAGTCAAACACCTCAGCTGTTTACCTAAATCCCCTCACTCAGCCAATGTGAGGGCAGCTGCCGAGGTGCACAAGGACAAATGTCTGCCTGTGGATCTATGGTTACGCTGTGCTGCACAAAGCTGTGCCATGGCATGTGTGTGACCATTACGTCATGGTAAGTCCCACACACAATCACATGACCTTCTGTCGACATTTCAGGAGCATCGGCGTGCTGATCTGATGATGACTTTTGTGGTGAGATGCCTCCCCGCTGGCATCCTGCTGTGTGTGTTTGTCTTAATCCCGCTGTGCACTTGGATGTTTGTTGAAGGAGGTGACTGCGCAGTGTACATGGATTTTCCATGGCTATGTAAGTGCTAATGTGTCTTTTTAGGTACGAGTGTGTTTGTCTTTCCTCTTATTGTGGATGGTTTTCTATGTCACCTCTTCAACCTCTAGCCTCCCCACCCCTCCTCCACTCTGCACCCCGCCAAAGCTGCTTTGAGCTTTTTGCTGTGACATCACCATAGTCATCATCAGTGTGCATGGGCCAGACCATTGAGTAAGTAACAGGGGGGAGATTATGCACAAATCACAGCCCTTGGGTCGGGCCTTGTCACAAGAGAGACTGTGGAAATCCACCTTACAATGGAAAATGAGTAATTTAGAGCTTGGGGATCTTAAATTCATTGCACATCTTGCACAGCTTATGTTCAAAAAAAAATCAACAGCATGGAAGGAAAACTCCAAACATCTTTGCATCAACAGAAATGGATTGTGCTCCATCTTCTTGTTCAGAGTCCTATGTCGATAAGAGGTCTGTGTTGACATGAGTTAATAGTCAAACACAAGAAGAGAGAACAAGTGATTAAGAAGAGAGACAGAATAGCGAATATGATGTTACTAAAACTGTGTACCTTAGTGGGAGGGCATGTCAATGTCTTACCCCATGAGATGGAAGCACTGACTTAATGACACTTACCAAAATGGAAATTGTTCCATTTTTCAGTCTTGATAGAAACTGACAAACAAGAAGCTCCAAGTTTCCACCAGACAGCACATTCTCACACCAGCAACCAAGCATATCATAAATATCCAAGTGTCTTCACTAACACAGTGGAGAATATTTTTTTGGCTAATCTTCTCACGGTTTGCCAAAATGTGTGTATTATGCACAGCCACAACACCTGGAAACTATTCCACTTACGAGGAACTAAAAGCCCAGAATTAAAGCAACACACATAAACATCTACAGGCTTTCACACAAAGAGAGACAAATGGTCCCACTGCAACACAAATTCATTTCTTACCCATGTAATCCTAAACCCATTTCATCAATAAAAACAAAAACAACTCCACAAGACAAACCAACAGACACAGAGAGCAAAAATCTAAAATCCCCCGTCTTCAATGGTATGGATGACTTATTGAAGGATTTTCCAGGTTGCAGAGTGGCTTACACAATGTTGCATTAATGGCTCATGTGGATGGATGATTCAAATTCCTGCTCGGACACCCTTGGTATGATATCATTACAGCTGGGAAGCCCCACTCTGGAAGCCCCTAAACATACCCAGAACTTCCCCCAGCAGCATGACATGAGCCCCCATTCCAGTACACTAAGCTGGCACTGGCTGTAGTTAGAGAGATAAAAATAACACAACAAGCCGCCACATTGGTCCTTATGACATATGTATCCATGGAAACCCGAGATGACAGGTTGTTGGAGGTCAGAGGTTGGATCTTAAGGGAATCATGTGACCTTGGGGAAATATCGGGGCACCAGAACTGGAAGAGGCAGAGGAGAGAGTGCCAATCAGTCAGAAAAGAAGCGGCACCGACGACAGGATCAAAAATCCCCTCAGCGAGAGACAGCTGAGAGAGCCAGATTTCTCCCTCTTCAAGTCTGCCCTCCACTATCACTCACTCAGAAATATAAACATGCCCTTTGCAACTGAGCTTGTCGTTATGTTAATAAGCAAGAAGGGCTTTTAAGATGGACATTTTCAGTGGCCTACAAAGCAAAATATAGGCCATGCTTTCGTTTCCTTGCAAGGTCCTTCGTTTTTTCCCCCACCAGATGAAAATGTTTGAACATATATTTTTTTCTTACAAAGGAAGTTGTGTATTTATTCCAATAAGACTCGCAAACAGACAAGGAAAGACATTTCTGGTCTTAAGAGTTTGGCTCTTGCCCAGCTCTCCACTTGTCTTTTGCTTTTGGATATGGTGACGGGACACAAAACACAAACAGATATTACCGTAAGTATTAATATTAAATAAAGAAAATAACATCAACGGGAATTGATTTTTGCATTTGGGTTTCTTACTTCTGGGCCACACCCTGGGACTTCAGGTTTTATTTTGGCACTTCTTTAGCTGGGAAAAACCTGCAGCACAAACTCTCCCTGAGCCCTTGTGATGGAAAAACCTAAAATAGGTAGCAGGAATTAGATGGGAACAAGGTGAAGAAGGGCAGGGAATTCCAGTGCGCTGAGGGGAAACCCTTGGCTACAAATGTCAGATGTTTGGTTTCGGACCCCCATGTCCCCCCATCCCCCTACCGCTACCCTTTCAACATTATTACATTACATACTCCTACATACCTTCATCTCCCCAAAGAGGGATATTCTGAGCTTGTGTGAGTGACCCCCCCCCCACACACACACACACACACACACACTGTTAAAAATAAAGGAACTGCATATCTGAGCTGTGTAATGTTTTCACCTTTTGCGTCGCCAAAAGCCAAGACATTTATTTTATGTGGCTTCAACCAGATACAAATACAGACACATTCCTTTGTTTGCAACTTTTGATATAAGTTTATTTGACAGCATCATACGCAAAGTTTCAACCTATCAATTATAGCATCTAGTTCTCTCTGGTGTTTACTGCTTCCACAT
Source organism: Trinectes maculatus (assembly GCA_016785345.1). Taxonomy (NCBI): domain Eukaryota; kingdom Metazoa; phylum Chordata; class Actinopteri; order Pleuronectiformes; family Achiridae; genus Trinectes; species Trinectes maculatus. Next base: position 69,365 of record JAFBJQ010000843.1, read on the forward strand.
TTCTCCAAATTTTATTTCCTGTGTTGCTACAAAACGAGATCCATTCATTCATATGGATTTCTAGATGCATATTACTGTGTGGTTATTTGTGGTGGAGCGATGTGGGTGTTCCTTTTTGCACTGCGTGTACCGAGAGTCAGAAAATAGAAACAAGAGGAAAAGGAAGAGACGAAGAAAGAGAGGTCTGAGTCCTCAATAGAGACTCCAGAGCAGTCACATATCATCCCAATTTCATGCACACACACACACATTCACAAATATAGCAACATGCAGGCAGACGTGGGGTGAAGATGGGTATGAGTGGGAATATAGTCACAGGGAAGAAGCTGTTTGTCAGTGTGGGTGCTGCTATAATTAAAAACTAAATCGGGAATGGATGTTAATGCAATGCGAGGCTGGTGTAGTAAAGGGTTCCTCTTTTGGACTGAATGAAAGAGAAAAGAAAAGTGACTTGTGGTGCAGCCAAGTTGAAAAGATGCTTCCTGTGTATTCTCTTCCTGTGTACTCTTCCTGTGTACTCTAAATTTGCAATGAAAAACTATTAGTTGTTATGCTTCATGGTTTTCACCTAGCAGGCCCATAACAGTACTATAGCTTTTATAGAATCACAGGTGACACACATCTAAACTTACAAATACAAATAAAACTTTGCCAAAACACAGATTGCTGCCTTATGCTATTATAAAACGATTTTAAATAATAAAGCTTAAAATAAGAACCCATAAAAAAGGCCATAAAACTGTAGTCACTTCTCCTAAAGCAAACACAGCGGTAGTGCCAGGAGGCCACTGGTGGTTAAAGAGTCATTTTGACTAAGATAACTTTACAAGATGTGTTGTTTTGGTTAAATTATACTCTTCTTCCTCTTCCTCTTTGAAATCAAGGACAAGACCCCTCCTTCACCTCCCCAGCAGCCTCCTGTTCTCTTAACTCTTAATACAAACTATCCAGAATTTGAGGACATGTAGGACTTGGAGTGAAGCTCAAACTGGGTCACATTGCAAACTTACTGATGAATGTGTTAGTGGCGAGAGAGAGAGAGAGAGAGAGAGAGAGAGAGAGAGAGAGAGAGAGAGAGAGAGAGAGAGAGAGAGAGAGATAGAGAGAGAGACCTTGTACTTCAAAGATGACTGTGAAAAGAGAAAAGGGATTGTGGGGTCACAAGTGGCCAGAGGTGTGAATGACTGTTGGGGTCACAGGTCCTTTAACAGCCTAGATCTGGTTCTCCATAAACACACACACACACATCCATTTTTGCCTTGCCGGTATTGTGTGCACCAAAATAAATTCCTGTGATGTGGTGCTAAAAAGAAACTTGACAAATACAGTCCACATGCATATGCAAATATGAAAGGCTATAAATATCTGCACACTGGATCATAAAAAAAATCCATTGTGAATTCATACGGAGAGCGCACACAGCCATAATACTGCCTTATATTTATTCATATGATGATGGGGGAACCTACACTATAGGCACAATTCACATTTAATCTTAACGGAATGAATTAGGCCTTAGCCTGGTTATATAGCATGGCAGATTTCCCAAAAGGCAATTTTGCAATTCAATTTACAGCCCACAATAGCTCGAGTGAAAACCGGGTAGGTAATGTGTTGCTGGTGTTAGTGCTCCAAGCAATTATCCTCCAGGCTATAAGGTAAGACTGCAGAATAAGAGATGTGCGCAGGATGCTGGAGACAGACTTCATTTGGATGCAGTGGAGGTGACAGTGTCTGTAGAGGCATACCAAGGTGTGTTTGCTTAATGAGTTGTGATTGCCAAACCTAATGGCTCGTGTTTAGTAAAACTAATGGAATGTGCGTGTGCCTACAACTGAGGGGGTTAACATCTATCCAACTCATTTAGCCTAATTCTTTTCCCTACCATTGCCCCACTCTGGCATGGTCACTCAAACAGGACAAAGTTGCTAAATAAAGCATCACCCACTACCTCCTTACATCTAACTCCAGCTGGGTATATTCAGGAAGCAGGAATTCCAGGAACTCACACAGGACAAAGACCTGTTCCTCGCCTTTGACTCCTCTGACCTACATTAAGACCCCGTCCCTTATCGCTCTGACCTGGTTGCCAGGCTTGAGTATGTGCAGGCCCTCATGTTACAGCGTTTAAGAAATGATAAAAGAAGTCAGCAGGGATACATCAAAAGCACAATAGCCATATTTATGGTTTTATTATGTACAGAGTACAATCCAAGTCTGGCAGCTAGTTTATTGTATTGCAGGCTGGAGGGGTAGAGCTTTCAGTCCATGACCCATATCCCACCTGTATATTAGTCATCTTTTCAAAGGAGGCTACGAAAACAGCACAAAAGGACAAAATTACATTTGCCTGCTCACATGGACTCAGTAAATCACAGTTTCAGGGAATCGGCACTGTGACCTTTTGGGATTGTTAGGTGCCATGTCCACAGGTTCTATATGAAAAGGTTAGTTCCAGTATAAAGAAGGTACTACAGTGTTTGGGAGTCGATTAATGGTAGTGCATGTCATTTTGGAAAAGTTCAATTCTGATTTATCATTCACAGTTTAATGCTGCAGCATTTTGGTCTGCAGTAACTAGCTGCACTACAGACATCACAGAACTGCTCTGATGGCCAGTCAACCACTTTGAGACTTACAACGAAAAACTTTTATCCAAAACACAAAAGTACTGCTATCAAAAACGGACTACAGGCCATGTATGCAACTCCAAACTGACCAATTTCAAGTTAACTGGGCTGATGTGAATGAGGACCGGATCTATGAAAGAACACAGAGAACACCACATTACCTCAAGAGAGAAGGCAGCATCATGTAAAGACAAGAACCCATGAATAAATAATGAAAATTGATTTATATGCTGCTAATGGAAATCCTATACAGCGAATGTGATATTTGCAGTTTTGTTTGGTAATCGATATGACTTTTCTTTTCCCCACTGCTGATGAAAATGCATAACTCACATACAAGCTGCTCTTTAACAAGGACACTGATTGTGATTTTACCCTATGCTTGCATGTTAGTTCCTCCATGTTCTTTTATGTTTTTTATATAAACACACATCTGTTTCCTAAACTGAAACCATTCTTGGCTGGCAACAGCCCAGCACCAGCTTTTTGGTCATTGTGGCATCTCCATCTGATTGGTCGGCCGTGCGCTGGCCTCTGGGGACCCACGGGGTTGTGAAGATGAGGTGGCTGCTAAGAGACTGAGTCACAACATGCAATGCTCTGTGCTCACAACACCTCCCATGCACACTAGAGACAGTTACATAAAGACTGACAGACGCAAGACAAACATCATTCTCCCAGTTTTAGTTTTTTCTGTGTTCCCACTGTGTCACTTACATCAGCACTTGCGTGTCCTGTTCCTTATAAAAGATAAAATAAAATTATAATTATAGAATTTTATTTTGAAAAAATCTAAAATTATAAAAAAAATGAACTCCTTTTTCTAAAAGACAGCCCTGAGTCATGAAATTACAGTTTTTTACAGTAATTTAAATGGTACTAAATAAATGACCTCTTTGGTAAAACACAAAAAATACACACACACACAAAAACTTTCTTTCTTTCTCTCTTTCTTTCTTTCTTTCTTTCTTTCTTTCTTTCTTTCTTTCTTTCTGGCATTTCCTATTCCTCCCTCCATCCAAACAAGCCTGTTGGGGCTGCAATTATGGGAAGGAAACCATGTATTTATAGCGCCAGGCGAGGATCAACGGCAGAACAACTAGTTGTGTGGCACGGGAGGCGGTTATATTTAACATGCTGTGATGTCAACACGTGGCTGGTACGTTTCCATGGTTTCTCCTCCGAGACAGGGCGGGCACTTCCTTATCAGTGAAGCACAGAGACAGATGAGGTGGGAAGAGAGAGAGAGACAGAGACAGCTAGATCGACAGCCAGACTCAAAGGGCAGGAGAAAATAAAGATAGTTTATTTTTAGGTTACTTTAAAAAGAGAAACAACGTTTCGACATAATGGACAGGCTATACAGGACATTGTTTGGTTCTTAGTATAGACTATGTGCCACTCACTGACGACATATACCTGTACAAGCCTCCCATCAATTTATGGGGAATATTCTGCCACAAACTCCTCTGTACCTTTTTCTTTCATTCCTCACTCATGCCAAGTCCTTTTTTCTTCCCTCCCACTCACTCCCACTCCTGCCCTCCCTCTGTCTTTTAAGGCTATCTGAGATGTTATCTGCTGTCTGATAAAGGTTAAAGAGGCTTCTGGCTGGCAGCACCTTCAGTCTCCAGCTTGCTATGCATCTCTCAGCCTCCACAGTGATAATCCCTTGCCCCATCGCTGTCTTGTGGGCAGTGGAGTCTAAGAAGTATAAACGTCTACACTTGTCAGGATATGTTTTTTTTCAGGGAATTGAATTACAAAAAAAGCTTGTAATTAATACAAAATTATTCTTTAACAAACTGCCTCTGGGTAATAAATCAGGAAAATACTAAAAAACATGATGAGGCCTGCTGCTGACAATAAGCTAACACACTCCACTTTATGCACATACAAATCTCAGGCGTCTGCTGGCTGCAGTCATGAAGACAAGCCATTAGCTCCCTTTAGTCAGATCCAGTTAACAAACCGTTTACTATTCGCCCTGTATGAAAAGACTGCGTGCAACTCACACTCCAGGTTTAATAGGCCTACAGTAGGTGTCAAGTCTAATGTCATGCCTGCACATTATGTATCCTATAATACTGACAGATCCAAGACTTAGAGCCAAGGCTGTGTTATCTACAATAGCACAGGGGGGTTACATGGATTTAGCTGGAATGGGAAATAAACTGAGCAAGAGAGTAAGCGAGAGAGAGAGAGAGAGAGAGAGAGAGAGAGAGAGAGGGAGCGACTCAGAGAGCAGTAGAAGAAAGGAAGGATGGATTTTTAAAAAATGCAGTGACGAGCAAAAGCTTCTCAACCCAGCTGGTTGAATTTGCAAGATGCTACAGAGAATGAGAGGCATCCCAGCTGATGATGCTCGGGCTAAAGGAGGTGTTACAGTAACTAGGGATGCTGTGATTGGAGAAATGCATGCAGTATGTGGAGCATGTTTTCTGTCACTCCAGGTTGAATACTCTTACTCATACCCTTTAAACACATGGTTTTCTTGAGTCCCAAGAAACACACTGTGTTATGCACTACCACTTATTGTTACATATATAACGAAATAGACAGTAATCTGTTTTAGTGCTGTGACTAACCCCTAAAAATTGCTGGTAATTATTTATAGCTAATAAAATCTACAAATACAATACAATCTACAACTAATATAATTGTGGTGTTTTTTTTCCTTAAATATGAATAATGAACGCCTGATTTGACAGGAGTGGACGATAAAATATCACAGCCTGTGGTGAGAAACCTCGCTTTTCTGCACTCCAGTTCTATCTATAATCTCCTGCTCTGTCTCGGTGACATTACTCTCATACCAAATTGCATCACACAGGCTACTGAGGGCGCTCTCAAAGACGAATGGAGGTTGATGGCAGGCATATGGACAGAGCTGAATAATACCCAGAAACTAGGGCGACTTTTTAAATAAGGCAGTGGTACAGATGTGCTTGTGTTTTTACCGTTGGAGCAGCAAAGAAAAGGAAAGGGACAAAAGAATGGAGAATATAGTGAGTGAATGGATATGCGAAAGCAGCCATGGGTGTGTAATTCATATCTATCTCCCTTTTGACTATGTATCACATACGCAAAAGAAATAAAAAGGCATCTCAAAATACATTATGTATGTAAGTGGGGCTTTTGCTCCCTCTGTGAGACAAAGGGCACGCATCAAGGGCATTTTATGTTCAAGCACGTGAGTCCCATGTGCTATTGCACAAAAATAGATCATAAGACTTCTCTAGCAGAGTTCTGCCTAATCAAAGTGAATCTATTCTCCGTAAATGCTGATCCATAAATACCATGCTAAGCTCAGCGGAGAACTGGAGAGATAGCGGGAGAGATGTGAATGAAAACTGTTGAGTGGCAGCACCATGAAGGATCTATTTTGGGATGTTCATGAATAAGGCAGTTCCATATTCACAAGAATGATTCAGTTATTCAGTGACCTTTGGGTTTACAATGCATGCACACGAGAAGGCAGAAAAATATATAAGCAAACAAATAAAGATTAAAGAGACATCATTAAAAAAATATCCTCAAAGGCATCCTTAGGAGGATGTTATTACCCACACAGCAAGTAGAATGGGAGTGAATGAAACTCCCACTCTACTTCAAACCCTCTAGTTAAAATGGCCCTTCCTTGCAGGTGAAAAAGGCAGAAATAATAATTTGGCTGCATTAGAAGTTTGTCATCTTCGAGCTCCCAGACGCCACAGAGCTAAACGGGTTATGCAAGGATGTTGTTAAAGTCAGTGGATAATTGAGCTGATGAGGCTGACATTTGGAGCCTAGAGACGAGGGTGTGGTGTGTGTGTGAGGGAGGGAGGTGTAGTGGAAAGAGATGTAATTACTTTGTATCTTACAGAGGAGGAGAAGGAGCCGGAGTGGTTTACCACTGGCGTCACCCTACACCTACTGCTACTGGAGTTTAAATAGAAAACAATTCAGGCACAAAGACATGACACTGATCACAACAAGCTCAAAACACACTAAATGCACCTATCCTGGCACACTAGCACAAATAAATACAAGTGATAATGTATACTACATTATATATATATATATTATACTATATATATTAAATATATATATGTATATAACATTATAAATGAAATTATAGCTAAGCATACTGTCATTTTGTGCAGTGAGTGGGATACACACATATTCTGTGGAAATAGGTCTGCAAAGGACACCAATGTGACAGGTGTCCATTCGGGAAGCCCACGATGACCCACTGCGGGTCTGCTGTCACTGACCCATTTCTGACCGTGATGGATGCTATCCCATTAATATGCATGCAGTTATGTAAATATGCAAATTAATATGAGTGGGCCCACACAAGATTACGTTTGCACACATGCTATGCATTGATCAATTATGTGCACAGTTGTGGAATATGCATTGCAACATGCACATTATTACATGCAGCAACTGGGGCATGTGAATATGCTTGTGCAGCTTTGTACGCACACACATCCACACATTTACACACACACACAAACAAACTCAGAAACATACATTTATTTTTCCCCTGAAGCCTTCAAATTGATTTATCCATTTGGTGTTCTGTGAAGTGTGAACTCAAATAGGCCCTCACTGCTCTAGGACAAACACACACATTCTCAGACACACATGTGACTGAGTCTGAATCAAGTCATTAGTTGTCGTAAAATTGCAAGAGACCTTTTGTATGGATTCTGCTCAAACTGGCCTAAGCAACATGAAAACACTAAGGCCCATGTATTAAAAAAAACAGACACTGACAACCAAATTAAACCATAATTACCAAGGATAGTGACTGCACCAGCCAGGAGTGTTTTAACAGCAATTAAAAAAACAAAAGGTAAAGATTTATGCTTCAGACAGAGCTGAGTCAATACCAACAATTATTTAGAATTGTATTTAAAAAAAGCTCTTGCTTTGTGCAACATTTAGTGGGAGTAACTCAGATAACAAACAAATGGCAGTTGGATTTAGCTGAGTGAAGAAAGATAAAGCAGTGCCATTTTCTATTGTCTCAATAATAAAAGGCTTACTTTTGCTTTATTATAAACAAAATGTGTGTTTATATGTTTTGTAAAAATGTGATATCTGCTATTGCGGTCAGATTTTGAAAGCACTTTAACAGTTTAACATATTTTCTTCTTCTCTTCCTTACCAACATCATTCCGAATATAATGGTATATTATCTTCAGTATTCATGCAGTGCTTTGACTGCATCTGATTATGGCATACAAACAAATCCCAAATCAACTGAATCAAATTTTAATTACCTTGTTATATAGCTGTATACATAGCTGTTGTATATCTACACTGCTGACTAATTCACTTAGTGTGCTGTGCACGTGTGTGGGTGTGTGCACATGTGTAAGGGAGACAGGGAGATGCAGAGCAAGTATTATCCTTGAAGGGGCAGTGTGATGTGATTATAATGAAATGTGAAAACCACATTAAGTTACAAAGCGCCCACAATCTTTGCACTGCCCACAGACTTGCATTAGCATCACGATTTAAGAACATAACCTACACATATTAATACATGCATGCATAACTGTACAAATGTATACAAACATGCAGCCCACTCTACTGTCCCTTGCTATAATTCTGAGGTAAGGAACTTATATGAATTTTGTTTGCAGAAATGAGTGGCAAAACATCACTGACAGTAAAAAAATACTGTTTTTGTACATGGTTACTGACGCCCTGATTCTAGCCCGAGGTTGTACATAATGCAATTTCCGCTTAATTTAGTTCCATCAAAGTGCAGTCAGTGCAGACTGAGACTGCAAGGCAGTTTGGCTTCATTTATTCATCGGTCACACAGGAAGAAAAATATTTCTGCATGAGTTTTATGGCAACAATCACACAGTTGGTGATAGTTATAGTTATAGTTATATTGAACTAAAAATTAACAGTAGTGCACAGATATGGTTAACAATAGGGTTGCTAGAAACAAAAATGTTGTCTGTGCAAGATGTAATCTGGCTACAGACTTGGCCTGCTAGTAATCATCCCAGAATTCATAATTCTCTGAACTGCAACCTTCAAAAAGTTTTCAGCATTGTGTGTCTTTTCCTTTCTGCTCGTGACTCTTGGCTGTCGTCTCTTACACCCTGTTTTTCTTCCCACAACTCTCTCTGTTCTGCTAAAATCATATCCCGCCTGTGCTTTCATAATAGTCAAGCAGTCGCAGACATGGGGCGGGAGGTGGATGTGAGAAGTGAGCACAGTCAGAACCAATTTTTATCATCTTCTCCTGCAGCTCCACTGACATGGCTCGCATTACCCAACTGTCTCCAATCTCCACCACACACCCTCCTGCTCCGGGTACGGGCTCCTTTTTTAAATGTAATCTGTTATGGATTACCGCGCACCCGCTTGAGATCTGACCCAGCAACATAATCCTTTGTGTTGATCTAACGTAATCTGATTTCTCTCAATTACTTTGTCTCCGAAATACACGGAATACATTAAATGAACAATGTACTCCGGTTACGGGATTCATCTGAATCACAGTAATAATCTAAAATGATTGCAAACAGTGTACATTGATGCGCAACGCAAAGATAAAATATGATTATTATCTCACAGTCAGATGTGTTTCTATGATCCAATATTTCTTACAGTCTTTACACCAACACTAACATATTAAAGTGACCAATGTAATATACTTACGTACATGTCTTAGTCTGCTTACCTTCACACACACAAAGACCCCACAGCCACCCACTGTCTGTTCCCTAGAGTGATGTTTTTATCATCTCTCCCGAACTCCAGGAGTTGTTGAATTCGTTCTCCACCATGGCTCCGATCTGACAGCCTGGTGATCTGAATTGCTGCTCTTTATCTCCCCAGGTTTGAGCTGAATCAGAGGAGGACAGAGCTCCACATCTAATCTTATCACTCTCACGATTGACGCCTGTATAAAACTCAAGGACACTGTAGATTTTTCCTAGCAGATACCATATTAAATGTCATTTGGTGAATATCTGGGAAAATCATCCTATTAATGAAGCCTGCTTTAATGTTCTACACATGCACCAGACTAGTTTCTACACTGCATCCAATTGGTTATTCAATGTGTCACTATACACAGTATCTCCCAAATGGAAAATGAGCAACCATCAATTACTTATTACTATCATAGATATAATAAATATGTACACACTATGGTTAACTATCAACACATTGTTTAGACCGTCAAGCATAAGTCTTCAAAAGCTCAAAGCTGCCATCAGGAACAAAACATTAAAAATTACTTGGCTGAAGCTGCATCCATTCACCATCCCTAAGTGGGAGAGCAACATCAGCAGGGTATTTATAACCTTCCCAACACCACAAATATGAATTCACATCTATAAATACAAACAAGGTGTGAGTGCTAAGTGTGCCTTTACGCAGATGGAAGATTTTTAAGCAGTGAATGAATAAGCTGACCAATGACATCAAAGCATGTTGTCCACATTTCCCTTCCTACTTCATAGGTGTGTTGCTTTTCAAATGTACTGAGCCGAACAGTTCCAGGACTGAAATTACATCACCAGACATGAAGATGATAAATCCTGTTGGACATCCAAGAATGACAAATGGAGCAGAGCTTTATAACATCATCATTGTTTGACTGTAACGACACTGATGACCTTCCCAGGTCTACAATCTATTGATCTGATCTTCAAACCAATTTCAGGCCAGATAGGAGTCTATAACAGTGCCCCCATAATGCAATATGGGATGCATGTCCCTCATTTGTCATGGTAACCAGACTTAGGGATGAGTTAAATATAGATGCTTCCGGTTTAGCAGAGGGAGGTTTTAAAGGTCTATTCTTAGATTTTCGAGCCGGTTAATGCACAGCAGCGTGCATGCTGCCCTCTGTATCAAAGCAGACGATAACACTGCAGCGAAAACAAAACCCTGACGCACAGGGAAATAAAATACAATGCTGCATCAATCTAAAAAGATGGTTTCAATGTCAACTCTCAAATTAGAGACGAATATATAATAGTATAGTCTGCTTAAATTACCATAATACAGTCACATAGGATTTCAATTCAGCATCGTTGGTTCATCATTGCAGTATGCAGTATACAAGGGCCACAGTGGTTACAACAACCACAAGAGAGTCAGAGGTATTAAACCTGCAGAAGAAGTAAAGTAGTGTTGGGCACTTGTCCCATCAAACAGATTTCTGCAGAGGATTTCCTGTAGGATGGAGAGACAGGATACTAATGACCAATTACAGTGAAACTGGTAGGGATAGCAACATCAACACCCAGTGACAGGTGCTACACACCTACAGACACACACACATGCACGCAAACACTGGGGCTCAGGTGTTTCTGGGACTTTGCTTACACACTTGCCATGTGTCTAGCCGTCTCCCCTGCCAACAGCACACAACACACAAACCAAGCACAAACCCACACTCATTCAGCCCAGAGGCAGGTTTAGAGCGCGCACACACACTCATACATACACATGCAAACCTTACACACAGTGACACTGTCCCCTGGCCTTGGATGCCAAAAGAAGCGGTACGGGAGTGTGTGCGCGTGTGTGTGTGTTATCTACAGCCTGTGTGTGTTGACAGATGATATGCTTAAAACTGACACCACCCACACTCTCCCAGTGACAGCAGGTTTCATCACAAGGCCCAGACCTTTGTGAACTTCAACGGTCCACAGTAGATAGGGAACAAAACAATTTGTCATGGTTACTGTTTCACACATACAGCCGCAGTGAGGGAACCGTAATGGAAAAATATTTTTTTTTCCACATCTTACATAATTTATCGACAGTAAAACTGTAAAGACAGAGGATACGATGCTGCTCTGGTAATGAGCAGATGAGTAAACAAATCAGCCCATCACTGTAGGTGAATGGTATGTATGCAAAAACAAATTGGAGAAAATTAGAGAAACGGCATCCTTATGGCTAAATTCTAACAACATTTATGAGCCACAGACTTTTTCTCTCGGATCATCTTGAGTCTGGCATTTGGAATGTTGTGAAAAAAGTTCCATAGAGGTATAACGGCGTGGATCAGAAAAGGGATACTGTTGATCACTGCAGTGGTTTAAATAATTTGAGAGATACTGAATTTCAACTCAAAGCAGCAACATGAGTCAGCGACCCCTTTTACGTTGGCATTTCATCTCACAGAGAGGAACGGGGGGAGGCACACACATCTGTTTCAGTATTACATAATAAGACAGTCTCTTCACTCTCGACTTTCAGCATGTCAGTCAGAATTGGGGTGAACAAAAAGGGCGAGAGCATGAGTTCTGCCTCAATTAAATGTCACACCATAAAGATGAATTCCACTCCCAGCTCCGTCTGAAGGAGCGTGATAGGAAATGCTTGCCTTTGACATATATACGCTGTGCCAGAACGTGACGTGTCTCCTGCATTCTTCTGCAGCAGAGGCAGGTTGTCATATTAGCTGAGGCGGTAGCTGTTGCTCGTTGAGGATCTGACCTGCAGGTAATTAGTTTTTCTTGGCATAGTGGGGGCAATTGGGCAGGGGTGTCTCCAAGTTGACAATACCAGCTGTCAGAATGCCAAGTACTTCAGCTCCAACTCTGTCGCTACCCTCTCAGTTTATACAGCTCTCCAATGAGACACTTTCCCCGTCCATTCTCTCCCCATTCCCATTTCTTTGCTTTCTGGCCCCCCTCTCCTTGAGACAGATGATAAGGTGATGAACATGTTTCACAACTTCAGACAAGGTTAAATATAGAGGTGTCCTGATAGACCAGCGGCCTCACACATATACCATGAGACTGTGATGTCTCCAAGGGAGGTTTTATCCAGACCAGAGTCTGTTCTGCAAAAACGACAAAAATAATATCAAACAACAGTTTTATTTTCTGCCAAACTGGATCTAACACCATGACTGAAAGTTTTTGCTCACATGGTTCAATAAACTGCTGCCACAAATGAGCTGGCAAAACAGAGGAGCCTAAATTCCTCACCACCAACGCATTGTGCTGGACAAGAGAGAGAGAAACAAGCCATAAACAGCTATTTCTATGATGCATAATTAATAGCTACTATGTTGTGACTGTGAATCAGACAGTTACACAATCACAAAAAAACCCTTAAATTACTTAAGAGGCACTAGATTATTAGTGAGAGTATGCACCGTGGGAAGCAGCCATCAAGTGTTGACTTGTGAAACGGTTTTGCCCTTTGACAAATTCCACACAAATTTCACTCAACACTGGTCTAATCTGTTTTAAATGATAGCAAAAACACTTCTAGGTAACGCAGTAAGACAATGGTACAGACAAAACAGATTAATGAGAATGATGGATGAAGGATGATGTTAAAGGAAATACAAAAAGGTTGATCTATTTCTGGACTGATAATCTGTCTAGAACACACAATGTCAGCGACGCCACATGTGTCTTCACATGTCACCATGACACTGAAGGAGATAGCAGTGCACTCAGTGGTTGGGATGAGCTAGAAAGAGAAATAGATCAGAGAAATCAATGGCTGCAGCAGCTTTTCTTAGCATGGACTCACTTCACAGACTTGCAGCACACATCATGGAGCATCTCAAGTGTGTATACAGTATGTGCAACTGTGTTTGACAACCAATCTGTTGTTGGTGTAATGCAGTTATACACAGCACAGGCAATGTGTATACAGTATGCTTTACTGCACCTGTGGAAAATGTACAACTACTGCTGGTTTCTGCCCACTGAGTAATTCAGAGTCCGCTGACATTAACAGAGAGGTAGGGGATAGACGGTGGGGGGGCTGAGGTCGATGTGTGTGACAGATGAACCGTGAACCTTTGGTATTCTCACATCAAGAACATCATCGGTGGGACCTGGAGAGAATAAATGCTAAGAATAAAATTTGGAGCACTTCCCCTGGTGGAAGGTCTGTGTGGAAAATAGAGCAAACGAACGCAGTCGGTGAAATTTAACACAGTGTGACTTTGACGAAGTAACGATCGCCACTACTTGCAGATTTAGATTAGAAAACTGATAAATGCGGTGACTTCGTCTCTAAAGTAAAGTTTTTTGCGACAAACAGAAAACAAAATTACATTTAGTTATATTAATGCAGATAAAGGGCAGTTATCAAAGGTCAGAGATCAGTGATCTGTCACTCAATGCAACTGCAATAAGAATAAGTCATTCACAACACACTGGATCTCTACTGGATTTCTCAAAGTAGAACATGAAAATTATGACACTCAGCCAAAACTATAATTAAACTTCCAAAAATGCTCCTCCTGGACAAGACTGACTGTATCCCTTGGACCCATGAGCAAATGAAACACACTGAACTCAATCCAATCCAATTTTCCCAGACAGCACAGTCGTTAGGCGCCACAGATGTTAATACATGCTGCTCATTTGCATATAGTAATGGAAAGATGATTAAAAAGTGGGAAAAAAAGATGAAGTCCCTGGTGTTGTCTGAATGTTCGTGTCAGAAGTGAAATTTTGTCATTTTCCTCTCTAATGATGAAACTCTCAATGATGATTGATAATAAGTGTGGCTCTCCCTTGAGAGATGAGCCTCTAGACTACACATGCTATTTCAAAAGATTAATATTACTGTGTGATTGTTTCAAGTGTATGTACTGTACTTGTATCTCTACATGAGAGCGTGCCTTTAGAGACAAGACCGCTTGTTTCTTCGGAGACGTATTTTGTTTCCCACGGATGGCATGGGATATTCAACAAAGCTAACATTGACTTACATGGTAGACAGCATCGAATTGATCCAGGAACAGGCGGATCAACAGAATGTTTTAGCTGCATTGGGTTTTATGCCATCAAGCCCAATGTCCATTGATTTTTACCCTGCCACAGCTGCAACAGATCTGCACATAGTAAAAGATCGCAGTGAAAAAACACTGGCCCAAAATCTCCTGCAAGGGAAAAAAAGGAGCCTAAAATGAGCTGCTGTGCATAAAGCTTCTAGAGCACTTTAAAAAGAACCCTGTGCCAGAATATGGGACAGCAAATCAAGCTCTTTGCACTCACTCAGTCCGAGCTTTATCCTGACCCTGGCATTCAGACAGTGAATGAAAGCAATTTTCCAAGTAAAGAAAGAAAAGCATATTATTACCAACTCTCTGGAGGGCATGCTGTTTCTCTGCCTTGATGAAAAGATACTACCTTAGCAAAGAATGCAGTGAGCTTCTTCTTTACTCTCTGCTGCCGTTACTTGATTATGCACTGCTTTTTCAATAGGGTCTTTGTCAAGCTTCAGCCCTAATGCAACATACTCACCATCTTTGCTTTCACTGGAATGCAGCCGTTTTTTGAGTGTTTGCGTTTTTTTAAAAAAAAAAACTGTCTAGGTGAATCTAGGGTGAGGTTGAAGGGTGTTGCCAAGACTCAGCTAGGGAAGTATTCAGTAGTAAGTAGCTGTCCTCAATACTGTAAATTCATAAGGGGATATGCTAAGGGACATGACACGTAATACAAACATGACAACTGAGAGAAACGTCCATCGCTCTAAGTAAAAATTCCCTGAAAGACTGTTGTGTTGCGTGATCCATTTGATTGATCCCTTATATTGATACATTGGCATGTTTGCAGATGAAAACACCATAAATTGCTTTACAATTTGCAAACAAACAAGACGACGGTAGAAGAAGGTAATAATGTAATGTCTGATACAACTAATGCTGACACACTTTTGTGTTTGTATTTGTTTCGAGATACCCTCTATACACATGTTGATGTAAAATTAAGTGTTTAGTCTTGCGTGTAATGTTAACAAATGTGATGATGTAGCGATCTGTGAATATATCATTAAACAACAATTGGGGTAATTTAGGTGACCACTTCATTGATTTTTTTTATAAATCATTATTTGTTGAATTATTTGTCACAATGGAAAAAACTGCCTGAAAGCCAAATACGGTGGCATACAAACTCTGACGCAGTTGGGAAATTGCAGATACTAAGCAACAAAATAAAAATAGAAATACTGCATTAGAAGAAATTGCGGGAATTGGCCATTAAAATCAGTGTAGTGTTCCCATGGCAACAGCACCCGGCTGCAGGTCATTGACTGACAGCTGCACGCACCCGGTATGTGACAAAGTATCATTTAAGAAGCTGTGTTTTCTGCATCTGTCCTACTTTCTAGTAAACACGAATCAATCAGTAATTATAAGCTGGCAATGTTTTCTGTCACAAAGCAAACAATGAATCTGACAGCCACACACACACAGCCTCGTACAACAGTTTGTTGTGCTCTGTGTGCATTTAGGTGTACTGATGGTTCTATCAATAGCAAACCATCCTATGTCTCCACCTCTAAACACACTCAACCGCCATCCAAGACGCTGAGACTTGTTTTTGTACTGTTATTACATGTACTTTATTTGTCTATAGACCACAGCATGTGCTCTTTCCGACAATTTCACTCATACATTGATTTTAAACCATAGGTGATGCCTACAATGGAACATCAGACTCATATGAAGGCTTTCAACTATAATCTCAGCCTGTATGTTGCTGCCATTAATTGCCTTTGAGGCATTTCTGAGGAAAATGAATAGCAAAGAAGCTGTGATGCGAAAGAATTGTGGCTGAATTAACAGTAGTGGGAAACGTACACACAGAGCATATCCAGTTTTTTACATGCACCCTTTGTTCTATTCTTCTTTCTATTTTGGCATCAAGACCAAGAGGTCAACAGAGGTGTGTTTACAGAAATCCCCAATTCCCATAATGACATTGAGGCAAAAGATCATAATCCAAGGATGATGCCAAGTTCAAAGCCGCTGATGTCTCTTTAATCTAACAGCTATTTTTATTTTTAACTAGCATAAATTACATTACCTACATTTTTGCAGTGCCATTAAAACATTTTAATGTTGGCTAACCACAAGCTCAGTTTTAATGACTGTAGATGTGACCTTTGAGTCAACAAGGGCCCATCTGAAGCTGCGTCACCTGGCTACACCCCCACAGCTACAGGGGACAGCATAATGCCCACTGGTTTTTAGGACAAATGTCAGCCTCCTCGCAGCCACGCGTGTCAGGGCTACCCTGGACAGTTCACCATTAGATGCTCACAACCCTCCGATTCTCCTCTTGACCCCTGCAGCGTCAAACACCTCGCACCTTTCTGTATATTTAGCCTCACACCCACTAAATACGGTAAACATTCAATTAACTCTCATGCACAACACAGTAAAGCCTCAGTACGTCCATTTACTTATACAGCTAAATTCAACAAATGAGCAGTGTCACACACATGCCGGCACAAAATAACACCTCTGATCTCGACACCAACATCACCCACCCTCTTGTAGCACCATCTTTCTTCAAATGTCATATGTGAAGTGTTTGCGTCCTAGGGACAATGAGGGGTATAGGGTTTCCTGGCAAGACTTAGCAGCATCCAAACTTAGAACTGACTCCCTAAGGATGTTGGTATGTGTGTGTGTGTGTGTTCGTCTGTTGATTGGAGATAGATGTACGTATACCAAACAGTAAAATTAGCTTCTTGCCAACAGCCTTTGACAGAATGTTCCAGTAATACCCTTCATGTGTTGTGGAGGTAGAATACCAGACCACAGCAAACACACAAACACAGAGATACTGCATGTAATATAGTTTTTGTATGTTGCTGTAAAAATGTTTCCACAGTCAGTGAACAAGCTGGTTGTATTTCTCTTCACTCTGACCTTGAGGTAACTGCTTACTATCACAAGTACCTAACTGATCTTTCAGGTTTTTAAGCATATGTACTTTGAAAGTTTCTAAAATTATATTAAATATGTTGGGGTCTATTTTTATTTATTACTTTATGTGTTGGATCAGTCACCTTAAAAAGCGGAGCAGGAAGAGCAGAGAAGGAAACATGATAAAAAAGATTAGCTTCACACACACAGCCGTGATGTTCCTAATGGGTGTTTGTTCTCACAGATCAACACTTCAAAAATCTGATTATTAACAAGCAAAATTATTATTAATGTGAGGGTGATAATAAAGGCCATTGTAAGAATTATGGCAGTATGTGGAGTGAGTCAGTTTGGAGCCACTGCTATGAGCAACAGGGAAGAAGCTAATTTGCTTAATTGCATTTCTACTTGACTGAGGATGTTTAAAGCAGTGACACGTACAGTGACATCAGAACGGTAAACAGGTTATAAGGTAAAGGCCAACAAAATTGACAACAGGAGTTGAGCTTACACTTAATTACCTGGAGCTTACAAAGCATCACACACTGAAGGCCATACCCATTATGAGGGGAAAAACAAACAGGACCACACCAAGGTAAAACAGACACAGTCTGACAGATGAACACAGGTACCACACTACAGCATGTCAGCGCTCATACAGCTCATCTAATCTTGTGACTGCCACCGCCGCTGACACGTACCTACAGCACAAAGGATTATAAACTGCAGCAGCTTTCCTAAAGCTAATTGCAAAGTCATTTTTGCCAATTTTATGACCTCGTCTGGCAAATTAATTATGCCACCGTGTTCCCTAAGGTGAAGTACATAGTGAAAAATTCTCAAACAATTATGGTGCACTTAAGAGTTTTAAGCTGCTGAGCTAACACTAGGAAAGATTTATACCCCACAGTACACATTTTAAACCTTAATGCAGCCCTACAGGTAAAGTGTGATAAAACGCTTCTTTCAAAAAGTGACGTGGTATTTCATGAGCGGATGGATCAAATCAAATATATAATAAAATCAAATCTGCTTAAATATAACCCACTTACAACAGCTAAAATTGGAAACCAGTTGCACTCACCTTAAACGCTCTCGTCTCCATTTGCCTCATCTGGAAACTGCTTTTCTGCACCTGATGGAGACATATAATGAAGCTCAAACTATACAACATATAGAAATGTTGTGCATATATTATATAAAAGTCCATCCTGGTGTGTTTTCTTTTCTGCTGAAACAACTAATGTGTGGGGGGGCGTGTTAAATGGATTAATAAACATCTCAGTTCAAAAGAAAATTGAATTTTCTGGCTAATTGTTGACGTGCCAGGCTTCACGGGGTTAAGCAATAATTAGACTAATTTCCAGCAATCAGCCATCTGAGAAAACACAAAATCATCAACACTGAGCCAAAAAAAGCAGAGAAATCGCTTCACCTGAGAAGCTGCGCCTCCACCTGCATCCCCTGTCAACACAAAATAAAACAAGCTAACAGTAACCATCTTTTCACCTTGCTAATTGGTTACCATGTCTTCTTATGACATGACATTGTTTCAGTTCATTTGCGATTTAATTTGGTTTTATTTGCGGTTATAAGGGCTTGACTTACCGTCTAATTGGAAAACGCCAATTGAGAGTCCGTAAACACGGCCAGGAGTTAGCTTAGCTGGCTACTTAGAAACAGCTAGCTTGAGTAGGTCTGGTCGCGGCATGTGGACAAAGTCGCCGCCCTGATGCACACGTGACATAAGGGTAGCCAATTAACTGCCATCGCAACAAGGAAGCTCATACTACACGAAAACAATTGTGGTAATAAAACCAGATGTTAAAACATATCATTGTATTGAAAAGGGCTGATGAAGGATCATCTTATTCTAATTAATTATGTATACAGAAATGATGTGGAATAAACCTGAGGCATTCAGGGCCCCTTTGGAATTTGGAAGCCCCTGAGCAGTTGCCTGATTTGCCTAGTTAGTGTATCAATATATTATTCTGTTTTTTAGGTTTACTTAGAAATACTATGCATGTGTCTTATTTTTCTTTTTGCTTCTGAATTGTGACTTTTAATTATACTGCAACCAGTTAATGTACGTAAAATTAATTTTGGGACCCTGCAGTGTCACTGTGGAAAATGGTTTTTACCAGCCAGACATTAGGGAACCTGTTTTATTTTGCTCAGCCTCAATGTATATTTGTGTGTCGGACCATGTGACAAGTGGGATGAGCTGCAGATAAAGCTCGTTTAAATTTAGTAATACTGAAACAAAAATCAATTGAAGAGCAAGACCGCATCGATCAGAGAGTCATGTGTAGATACAGTTTCTTATCCACCACCTCCATCATGTTACACGAGAAAAGTGAGAGTATGACCGAAATAGAAATTGCCTCATTTACTGTACAGACAGCCTCACTCCCCGGGCGGGTGGGGGGTGGGGTGGTGGTGGTCACAGGTTTGCTTTTTTCAGTCTTGTCGATCGATAATGTGCTGGGTGAAAACATGCATGAAACGCTCTCTGAATTAACAACTGGACTCTAAAATGGGTTGAAGTAACAGGAAGAGAATGACACCACATCAGGTGGCTCTGCTGTGGGCTCTGTCACGGGTCTGTCATTGATTATAGTGGGACATTAATGGTCACTGGTCAATATTCCTGTTTACAACAGTGAGAGGGTCTTTGAAAGACGCACACGTCTTGGTGTCTTTGTATGTGTGTCTGACCAAGCAAAGGGAGGAGGGGGTGGATTGATTTTTGTCCTTAGTCTTCTTCATCGCAGCTTGTCTCCTGTTCTTATATCCCCTGTTGTCTTTTTCTAAACCCTTAATCATTCTTTTATCATTTGGGGGGGTGGGGGTGTAAAAAGATACGTGTCCCCAAATACCCTGCAAACAGTCTGATGAATCGCTGTCCTTCATCCTTAGCAGTGTGTGTGTGTGTGTGTGTGTATGAGGGAGACAGAACAGGGGTTGGGCAGGGAGGGAGTGCTACGGTGGCTATAAATAACCCTGTGTGTAGGCTATGTGTATGTGTTTGTGATGGACTCTAATCAGAGCCAATCTAAACTCCATCTTTTTCGGACTGCACACACCCACTCACACACAAACACAACAGAGCGTATTTGAATACCCTCATTAAAATCCCTCGCCCCTGACTGGGCGATGTGAGGGCCGATCACAACGACTTTCCTTTGCGTCTCCTCCACAGGGCATTTCACTGCACTATCTGCAACTAGAAGAGACAAGCCCCCATGATCTGACGGGGGCGGAGGCATCAAGCTCCGACGGAATTAACCAACCCTGGCTCCTGCTTCTTTTCTCCCCTCTCCAAACCCATCCACTTCCCTCCATCGCTTTGGCGTAACCGAAAAAAAAAAGAGTTCGAACCAGAGAATTCATCCCATATCCACTTGTATACACCGAGTCCTTCTACTTGTGTGTATGTGCTGACGGCTAATGGACCCAACCCAAGCCAAGCCGCAGTCCATGCCAGGAGCAGCACTGGTAAATCAGTCCCCCTTGTAGACTCCAACACAGCAACATGCCATGACAGATGGTGTGACATTCAGCTTCCATCAACGCAAGAGGCAAAACACAGAGCAGCACAAGAGGACATTAGAGACAGTGATAGAGGGGGCCAGGGAGTCAGGTGTGAACAGGAGCAAGTGTCAGGGACACTCGAGAGAGGTTTGACGCTGAATCAGAGCGCCACCATGTGGAGCACGTGGACCGCCTCCGGGGCGCCACATTGCCAGGCTGAGAAAGAGACGTGTCATCGATTTTCCACACAGTCGACGATTTTGCCATGCAGGGTAAATACACAGCCTCCCATAGTAATTTCTCCAAAACACACACAGACATGCACAGCAGACGCACACTCATGACCAAATCCCAGCAGGGCTCTACCTGGCAACGGTATACAAACAAGGATTCTTTTTTTCTTTCCTCCCTCCATCTCACACAGAGCAACACACATGCCAGAGATGCTGTGTCTGCTTATACCTGAATACACTAAAGTGTGAAAAATGAGGACACAAATGAGTAATAAGTAAATCAAAAACAAAACAATATGTTAATTAATCATCATAAATTAAGTCAACAAGTCAACCTACATTTGTCAGTGTCTCCACATCTATATAAAAAAATTAATAATAATCCCTGTGTGGGAGGATGGACTGGCTAAAGGCGACTATCATGTGGCGCTGACATCCTCGGCTTGATTCCTGACTAGGACTTTTGTCACATATAATTTGCCTCTCCCTCCCTCACTCTCGCTCTCTCTGTCTGTCTCTAGGCGACAACAAACTAAGATATTTTTTTTTAAAAAATAATAAAATGAAACAGTCAGAGGAACTGAGTCATGGGTTTTATACCTCACCGAGGGTTGCAAGCTTGATGACTCACACATATACATGTATGCAGTCAGAGGTAACTTTCTCTAAAGGGAAGCAACCTTCTTGATGATATTTAATTTGAATCTTTCACTTCACACAACTATACAAGTTACTACAAGCCAAACAACATTATATACCTTGCACATTTTATACCAATCCATCTACAACAGAACAGGAAAAAAAAGTAAAATGCATTCATCAAAGCTAATTAATGTCTGCAGCCCAATCCAAAATATGAACACTTGTAATGAATCTGTTTTTTTTTTCTGTCTGTACCTGAGTGGTGGACAGACCCATTAAACTATGCTGCCATCTGCAAAAAAAAAAAACAGTTATTGCTTTCACCTCTCGCCCCTTTCCTCCATCTGCTTCCC
This sequence comes from Trinectes maculatus, assembly GCA_016785345.1. Lineage (NCBI taxonomy): Eukaryota > Metazoa > Chordata > Actinopteri > Pleuronectiformes > Achiridae > Trinectes > Trinectes maculatus. The sequence goes on from JAFBJQ010000843.1 coordinate 91,434, forward strand.
TCTCTCCTCTTGAACAAATGTTCTTAATTAGATTTTAATTGGACTAATATAATGTCTCAGATTAATATAGCCCAAAGTGAAGTTCATCGATTTAAGTCAGGCGCAGCATGGGGGTTGTTATGCCTCCCAGTCGGGTGACAGCGAGAGGGGGGGGTGTTTCAGCGTTTGTGGGTTTTGTAATTGCAGTGTACGAGCCTCATTAGCATTTTAGCAGCAAGCCTGGCGGGGGAGGCAGATTCACAAGATTGGCTAATGACAGAGATGAGATAATTTACAGCGAGGGTGAGGGTGACGGCTTCATTCCTCCACTGACACCAACTTATGCAATGTCTGTGATCTCCACGTTACTACCCCCTGCCCCCCAAACACACACACACACACACACACTGTGCAGGGAAATTAAAAGAACACACTGAAGGTAAAAGCCAAACCGAGGCAATTAGTGCAATCGATTCTGACTGAAACAACATTGGACCCATATCAATCCTTCAATACGTCGGCACCACTTAGTAGCTGAAAGGTTGTACAGCATGAGAAATACTGCATTGCCTGCAATGTAGTGGGCTGGGAAACGCGAGAAACACACTTATGAAAAGAACAAACAAGTACTGTACTTGTGTCAACATTTTAGGTACTTTTTTTTTTTTAAAGAAATGCTATTTTAGTAAATATATACTCCAGTACATTTGTGTATCTAGCCACTGGGATAACAAGGAAAAAACAAGACATGGACATGAGGAGTGATGTGGAGGGAAGCGAGTGGTTGATGAATAAAGTGTTCTTGCTGTAGCTCAGGAAATGCTTTTAGATAATAAATTAAATTTCAGAACCAGCACTGGAAGAGATGAAAGAACCGGAAGGAGGATGAAACCACCCCTGGGCTGGACAACACTGTGAGCGCTTGGATGCTTTGCTGTTCATCTTGTGACTCATGTCAACAAACTTCTTTCATGAACTTTTTTTTTTTTAATTTGACTTTTGAATTCTGTTTTTATGATGTCATTTAGCTCTGCAGGGGGAAAAAACTGGAAGTTGTGTACTTCAGTGATTCAGAAAACCAACACACTGCTATTTGTGGTGAGTTCGGGGCTATAAAAACTAACTCGGGTGACACATTTGAGGTGCGAACAACTTCACAAACTGTTCAGAAACAAGCCCAACTCCAGGGTGGTGGAATGGTCCCCTCAAGGACATTTTAACCACCGGCTCCTTGACAGACCGTGGCAGCTCTTTTCTATTCCTGGAAAGAGTGCAATTACTCTGATGGACGAATGAGGGAAAAATGGAAGGAAAGAAAGGACTGTTTGTTCTGCCTGGAAATGGAAGGTGGCGTGGTGAAAAAAAAAACGCTGTTTAGGTGGTTGGCTGATATAAAGTATTCACTAACTGTAGACGTGACAGAAATAGACCCAGATCCTTCCAGAGTTTAGGAAGAAAAATGAAAGGGACGAAAAAGCCCTAGTTTTGTCCATTTCTGGAGCAGAGGAAAGATTTACTTTTAAAAAAAGAATAATTGACCCAGATGCCCAAAAGTACACCATTAATTTAAAAAAAACTTTCATTTAGAAAAAGAAATTTGTAAAATTAAACCACCACCTCTATTAGTTCCAGTCACATTATTTGCATCATTATAAACAACGTAACAATCCAAATAAATCATGAATTAAATCCAAACATGGAGCAGAGAAGCTGTTAATTATCATCACACATATTAACACTTCATAAACATCTAAACGACTGTGAGGTCAGAGACAGATTTATGAGTCCTGCAGGTGAATCAGCAGTCTCTTCCTCGCGTGGCATTCAGGTGCTCGCAAAACTGAAACTAAACAATGAGCAACACAAACTGTCTGAACCTAAACTGACCAAATGTCAGAGGAAACACAGCGTGTAAACAACATAACTCACCCCACCCTGAAGCCAGGAAACCTGCCCCCGATTGCAGCAGACCACACACCGAGTCGTTGGAACTGACGCCGCCACCAAACATTACAACGTTTCTATGCACTTTATTGCTCTTATTATTATTATTTTTTAACAAATTGTGTTTAACCAACAAGTTACACAATGAAAAACTAAAAGGAAATAATTGTTATTTGCTCATATGTCAGTTTATTGGAAATAGTAGTGATTCATATTTTAAGTTTTTTATTTGGTTATTTGGTATCTTTCAGCTATTTAAATCAGATTATGTGCAAAGCTCCCTGAATAAAAAACAAAAAAGAAATGTTTTCCTGATGCTGGAATGACAGCATACACGTCTTTCTATACCGCCGCCTGCAGACATATAGAGTGCGCTTGCGTGTTTGTCGTCCGCGAGCTGTTTCTGTGTCGTGTGCTGTTTCTGTCGCACTTCCTGACAATTCTTCGATATTATCATTCCGCCTGATCGCGCGCACAATTTGTTCGACAGATACTGTGACACTGATTTTGCGGTGACACATTATCTCTCGTCTCCGCAGAGGCATTCGTGATTGACTCTGACACAAGTTGACACATTTCTTCTGGGAGAGGTCACAGGTCACGAACGTCTCAGGATAAAACTGAGCAAATTTAGATCTGGAGAGGAGAGCGCTGACGTTTTTTGACAGGATCGATACCGAGGGTGAAAACACCACCAAGGGGCAGTTGTAGGGACGAATAAATGGAGTTTTTTTTTTTTAATTCCCTTTTTCTTTCTTTCTGATGTTGTAAAATCAGGTGATGAAGGCCCATGTATTCCACCACCGGGTAAAGAAGGACTGTTTCTGTTTGCATGCTGTTGTTCTGTCCCTTCTTTTCTAACATATCCTCTGACGGCACTGAGGCCGCGTGAGTCATCCATCATCACAGAGAATTTAGCAAAAAATCCATTTCCTTCTTTGTTCCCGGCACTATCGAGGAGGAGTAGGCGTGATCGATTGAACAGCGCTTGTCCTCAAGGTTTGTATCTTCCTCTAAGTGCGTGCAGTGTTTTGCTATTTGTTTGTTTGGACCGTTTGGATATTTACTGCCGGCAGTAAATAATCTCTGAACACAAGCGTTGATTCACTTTACGAAGTTCTGCTTTTCCAATCTAAAACTATGTTTTTATTATTCCTCTGTTTTTTTACGATAAAAATGTGTGAAAATCACTTTATTCAACCTATTCGACAAAGGAAAAGAGGTTTGTCTTTGCTTTACTGAGCATGGTCTCAGCCATCCTCAGTAAATAGGATTATTTCTAGGTGAGCCTATAGAAAACACTCAGACATCTGTTATTTACACTCTGATCTTACCATGACTCAGCTGCCCCTGCCTCTGAAGCGACGCCCCCTCTGTTCTCCCTCTGAGCTGCGCCAGTCAAAGCCGACACCGCACGGTTAAAGGTGCACTGAGAAATCTGAGTTTCCCACTGCACACCGGGATGATGTTACAAATGAGCACATCAGCAAGACATTTTTATTCCCAAAGCAAAAAAAAAAAATGCAAATGAAACAACATCAAACTCATATTTTGCTTCTGGCACTGGGGCGTTTCATCAACCTTTAACTGTGCGTCATGAAAACATGAAACTTGTCATTTGTTTAATTTGTAACAGAACATGATGTGTCATGCTCCATACACGTCATGCTAAGCTGGTTTGCTTGCATGGATGAGCGGTCTGATCCGGATGGTATGGTGGGTATGATCTAGATTTCCTCAATAGTGGATACACCAGATGTGTCAGTCCACGTCCTTGACACAGATATGAGGACCGTCGCGGCATGCTGCAAATCCCACCTATGGACACAGTGTCAGGCTCACAGACGTCCATGTCCCGCTCTCCGACTCAGGCAGAGCGTGATGGCGAGATGAGGACAGAAATAGATGTGGCACAAACATCCCTCGGTTCCCCGTCCTTGCCCTGTTTTGACTAATGAGCCAGTATTGCAGAGGGGTCATTTCCCAAAGGGCACACGGAGGAACGTCAGAGCCCCCTTCTCCTTGCCCTATTTTTTTTTATTTTGCACAAGTGTGTGTTTGTGTCCGTGTGAGAGTGTATTTGAAAGTGTGTAGGGCCAGCGTACGGCCAAAGTAGGTCTCAGACCAGACCATTGGCCCACACACACACACACACACACACACACACACACACACACACACATATATATATCTCCCAATATCCCAATGATGTTACAAATGAGCACATCAGTAAGACATTTTGATCCCAAAGCAAAAAATGCAAATGAAACAACATCAAACTCATATTTTGCTTTCTCTCTCTCTCTCTCTCTCTCTCTCTCTATATATATATATATATATGTATATACACATACACACATACACATGCTGTTTTGTCCTCCTCTGTCCCGTTGTTGTCTACAGGTCAATACACCGTGATGATGGCTCACTTCTACCTGAAGAGGAAGATCGGCTACTTTGTCATCCAGACCTACATGCCCTGCTTCATGACCGTCATCTTGTCCCAGGATACATACATACATACACACGCACACACACACATATAAATTATATATACTGTATATATAGAATTACTGTATATATAGAATTATACTGTATATATAATTACACGAGTCACAATTGCCATGAGGGTCTGCGCCCGTTTACTTGGATTCATAAATATGGGTTGATGCTATTTCTCGGTCACTGAGCTTCTGCAAAGAACATCGTCTGACACTGCTGTTCCTGCACAAATGGCAAACACAGTACAGGCTGTTCTTAGCTTGCTATGGTGAAACAAGCGTCCAAAAGTGTGATACAGAAAGAGAAGCATCCTAAAGAATTTGAAGAGAATGGGCAACTGGAACGTGGAGGCTTCACACTGTCTTTTATTTAGTATGAAAAATACATGATGTGTCTAATGCATATGCAAAAGAATGTGTTATGTGTGTGGGTCACTGGAGGTCAGAGTGTGAGTGTGGTCAGAGTCAGCGGGTTAACATGACCACCTGGATGTCTCTTGGCACTTTTCCTGTCATTTTACACTGAAGGGCACAGCAAACCAAACATGACCCCTCTCACCCACTTCCCCTTGTCGCCCCCGACAACATGACACTTATCACAGAGGTTTGTTTACCATAGAATAACTGCTTAGGGAAGAAAAAAAGCACTGGACAATGTAGACACAGGAAGCATTAAATGACCCAAAACTAAAAATATTTTTTATTTTTATTATATTTAATCTTAAATATAATCATCAACAGGACTTTTATTATTATTATTGAGACTTGTTGTTTTGAATAATCCTCATAATAAATGTTTCCAACCACAGTCGAATAAAAAAACATGACTTAATGTCTTAAAAAAGGAAATTATACAACTACTGCTACACCCAGGTGCATAAAAAAAGAAAAAAATAATGGAAAAATCAAACACACACACACACACACACACACCCAAACACATCTCTGTGACTGTATTCTGTTAAAATGGTCCACAAGATGGCTGCTGTGTCGACCTTTCTGCTGCCACCTACTGTACAGGAAAACATTTTAACACTCAAACACCTTTAAATCCTCTTCTGGGAGCATTTGACAGTATTTAAATGGTTCCCCACGCAGAGTCAATTTAATTAGACTGCAGTTTGAAATGGCCATAATAGTTAATGTAAACAGTCACCAGTGTTCAAGCTTTTATTGAACTTTCCTCAGTGACCTGGGTGTTTGTAGACACCATCCCATAGATACCAAAGCCAAATGGAAATCAGGGAGCTTAGGTCAGTGTCCTAAACCCATTGACGCCCATTCACACTCATGCATTTACATGACAACGTTGTGGTTTTAATGCTAATCAGCAGCAAGCTGATTGCTCATCTACATCCCACCCCCGACACTCCCCAAATTCCAAACTCATTTGTGGAAAACTGCCTGAACGTTCACTCTTCAGCCGGTCGCTTATCTCAACAAAGGATCACTGCCAGCATTCCTTACAGTGGGGTCTTAAATTGCTGCCACTTCCTATGTTTTGATCCATGTGTAAAACTTATCTAATCGGCTTTCTCCCCCCCCGGAAGTTCGCACCAAAACATAAATCAGTGCAGGCCGATATGAGGAGAAGGAGATTACTGGATCGCTTAATTCCCCTGCACACACACATACTGGAGCCTGAAATGTATCCTCGATGTGTTTTCACACTCACACGCTGGGACAAACACTCACACACACACACACCCACACAGACACACACACACAGGATTCTCTGAACAGCATCAATTACTAGGACTCTGAATCCGGACAATGGCTGAGAAATGTGCTCTTTCTGGAAATACATCCGTAGGACATGTAACAATCTCTTTGGAGAGAAATGCCTTTTTCACATATCTACTCTACAGAAGGGTCAGAGGTCACATTGTTCTGGAGCTGGCTTTCTATTAAATAGAGATTTCTGAAATGACACTGTTTAATATGACTTTGTAAATGGATCTACAGCCCTGGAACGCAATGAACAAAGGCGGCAACAAAAGTTTGCTGTCATCTACATATTAATCATCTCTTCATAATCGTGTCACATGTTTTTTTAAGCTTTTGAGAGCGTTTCCTAACATTGTCACAATAAATCGTCGGTGTCATTTCTGGCACATAAATAAATAATCATGTGTTATTTCTGTATACACAGAACTTCATCATAATATCACGCAACACTACCAGGAAAGAACTGTGTGCAACGTCGCTAATTACAGGAACACAGGAAGGACTGAGTCACCCATTTTAGATGGCGCTTAATTGGCCGTGTTGTGATTATAAACAGTTGCTGCTCTCTGGAGAAACAGTCTATTTCAAACAAAAATAAATGACAAATCTTTCATTGGTAAACCTTCGTTTAATTCTGCGGACAAATCCACCTACTCTGCACAAACAGTTAAAAGGAATTAACTGGGACAGAACCAGCTGAACAGTGTCCGAGAATTGGCTGTTGTTTCAAACGACCGGACACTGAAGTGGGACGAGCAACAACACAGACCGGTGCACAGCACCGCACCAATTGCGAGTGGATCGATGCCGTGCCAGCCCCACACAAAGCCCATTAATCAGCCAGCAGCAGTCCTGTCCAAGTCGCCCCAAGACACACACAGAGCACCTCAGGTGTAATTGCTGACCATCACACCAGACACCTGGACCTCAGGGTGAGCTCCTGTGACTGACAGATAGGAAATCCCACCAGCAAACATGGAACCAGGCAGCAATAAGAGAAGGTGAAGCCAGTGCGTCACACCACAACAACGATGGTGGCTGTTTCTCAGAGCTTATCGGCCTCTGGATCAGACAGGCAGAGATTCAAAGAGTCCAGATAACTGCACCACAGCGTTTTCCCCTCACCCAGCACTCTGCCTTATAAAGACATGGAACTATTAGCCTGCTGTTTTTCAGCCCCTAAATGGAGCCACGTTTGTTTCAACCACCCTTAGATAAGATTGTAGATTAATTTAGCATTGTGCGGTAAATCACAATAGTTTATAGAGGGACGTGTCTTTAAACTACAACAACAGGACATGGAGCTCATATTCAGCCTTAATCCCAGTAACCTGAGTCTTCGGCTCACCACCTGCCTGCCACCATAAAACTACATTCAGAAAAATGACTGTGTGCCTGACTGAAACAAATGCCAGGCAACATGAGCTAAAAGTGACCACCAATAAACACCTCCTTCTCCCTCTGGCATCATTTCTCAGTGACCTGCACGAGCTCACCACCCATACACGTTTGTTGGCCACTACTGCCACCACGTGGCAGCTCTTAATAGTCATAGCAATAGAATTTCATTTAAACCATTTTCAAGGTGACTGAGTTAACATGGTGGAATTATAATTAATAGTGGATGTTTGTACATTTTTATGCATTACTGAGTTTTTTTAAACACCGTTTTGGAATTTTACCTAATGTCTTGCAAGTGTTCTTGCTTTGGACAGCACTTTGTGTGGTGTTGCTATATGTAGTTACTTTGTAAACATGGAGTTTCTCTGTCAGCCACACCCTCAATAGGTTCTTTCATAAGCCCTGACATAGAAGGCATTGTTTCAACATTTTGGAGTAGAATTTGTACCAGACTTAAAAACAAAAATAGTCAAATGATCCACATTGTGTAGATGAGTGTGAATTTAGTATGCGATTCTTTTTACTTACTATGGTTTGCAATTGTTTGGATAATACAGCTTAATACAACAGTTTAATCCACTCTAAATTGATCAAGCTAATCTAAAATCAAGTAAAAAAAGACAAAGGGGCATTGTCACATTTCGTCAAATCTGGTTTACTTAGTCATCAATCAATCATTCAATCAACCAATCTTATCTTACAGATTAATATTGCCACACACAGATATTCTAATCAGGTTTATTCACACTTATCAGATGGACTCTTTAAAAAAAAACAGTCATAACCACATCATTTCACCTCGGGTCAGTCACGTGATTCCTGACCTCCAGAGCTTCCTGCTTCGCTCACAGCCGAAGCATGTCCTGGCAGGGGCGACCTGGAAAACGCTCAGACAACAGTGACTGTGGACAGCACTCCATTCAGCGCATCACATTTTATCACTACTGCCATCAGTGTCAATGCAGTGCAACAAAAATACCTGTCCGGGTTTACCTGGATTTCACAATCCGTGGCCGGGACAGAGTGCTGGTGGGTTTGGTTGGTTCCCCGGGGCGGCGCGGCACAAGGCTCAGGAGCGCTCCCTACTGGGTGGGCAGCGTCCAGTGCGCCGCTGTGAGACAAATAAAGCCCAACCATGAATCGTGCGACAAGGGAAAAAAAATTCACATAACATGACCTGGGCTATAGAAGAGCAACACAATACGAGACACACAAACCATGTCAAGTTTTTACAATGTTAACTTCTCACACCTTTATTTGTCTGTCACGTTATTAAAAGTCACTGTCGGACCGGAAGCCGGAGCAGGAGCAGTTCCACAAGGCCACGTAGACCGAATGGTCCCGGTTGGTCCCGGTTTTCAGCACAGGCCAAACACTTCCTCAAAGTTTCTCTGCTGAAAGGCCAAACACCACTCATATCCAGAGTCCAGAGCGGCGTAGACCGCACGCGGGGACAGGGATTCGCTGTACGCGTGCGCAGATGTTGCGTTGGAAGCCGGAAGTGACTGGATGCTAGTCGTTTTCATGTCGTCGTACACATTACTCATCAGGTACTGCGTGGTGTTTCCCGGCGCCATTGCTCCTGCTGGGTGCTGGATATTACCAGCCACGGCTGGATTCTGTTGATACATCGAGTCCGATTTCTTATTTCTCTTCCTCTTTCTCTTCTTCCCCACGTCCCCCACGACGTGTACACTGGCCTGTTGTGGACTCCACTGGTCCCGGTGGTAGGGCTTTCGGGCGGGCGCCCACCCGGATGAGGCCCGGTGTAGCTGGGCAGCCTCGGCCGCCTGTGTGGACGCACGGAGAAGCCTCCATTGTAATCTATCTCCGGGATCCGCGTTCCCACGCAACGGGCACTCGTTTTTTGTGTAAATCGGTCTTGAATCCATTGTTTCAACACACATGTCCGACCAAAAAAAAAAAAAATACAAAAGGAAAAAAAAGTCCGACGCTTTTTAAAGTTTTCAGAGGTAAACAAAACAGATCCCCTTTTCTAACCAAAGCGCTAATTTAAATCAAAAACTAACAAAATCATCAATTACTTACTTACTAAGCTGACCTGAACCTACACCTCCCTAACCCAGTCGAAAGTACGTTGATACGGTAGGACGTCGTTCATTTATACAAGAAAAAACACCCACAATCCTTTGGTTTCGGAAACGGACGATGGCGCAGTGCTGCCACCTAACGATGTGGAGTGGAACATTAGAACTTTACCGAGCGTGTATTCGTGCTTGTGATATAATTATTCATTTGGTCAAATAAGCCAGTAATGTCTCATGTTTATTTTTACAAGCATAGGAATTCAATAAACGTAAAAGAATTCAGCAGCACAATTCTGTGTCGTGTCTTTTTTTTTTAAATGTAGATGGAAAAAACAACATGCTTCCATAGTACACTAGGAACATTACTGTGTTGTGACAGAAACATCCTAGTTAGATGACAGACCATGATGTATTGAAAATGTGGATGTAGTTAATGAAAGGTCATGAGTAACCTGGGGAAACTATTTGCTAGTGAACCATTGGGTGGTAAATTCCAAAACAACATGTATCCTGTACACATTGAGCAGTTTTTCATATACCACCAGGGGGCATAAATAGATCACCAACTGTTCTTTGTGTTGTAAGAACAGACACATTATTCTGAAAGTCTCGTTTTCTCGTTGAACTTAATTAAATTATGTGCAAGTCAAAATGTCTTCACATTCATTCATTTAAATTAATGAACGTACCCTCTTCAAACTGCTTTCATGGCAGTGGTTATTTTTGTTGTTAAATGGCAGAACCCTATCATAAAGTATTCAATTAATAATAATTCAAATTGTGTTGAGTGAAGAAAGCTGCTGCATCAAACAGGATCTGGGCTTAAAGGAATTTCACAACCCTTCTCTCCATTCTTCGCTTCAAGAATTGATTTTATAAGTTTTAACAAAACTCATCAATACGATTGAGGAGATTACAGAAATAGAAAAAATGGAAACAACAGCACATGGTCAAGTGGGGGTATAGAGAGAGTTTAGACTAATTCACATCTTGCGTTATTATACTTGACCGTGAACATCTTGTGATGTGTGGGTGACAGAACCACAATGCACTGGCAGGAAACATCTGCATATTAAAAGGCTCAAAACTGAAACTACACCAAACCAGTTTTACCCCATAGATGCAGACCCAGACAATACACAGGGCGAGGCATTAATGGACTGACAATGGCCGTGGATTTCTACAAGTGTAATGACAACAGTAAATAGTTTGACCTAGATTGAACTGCAGCCAGTTCACTGGTGGAGAAAGAGCACATTATCTGGTGTATTGCCGTATGTCTGGACCTCTGTATGGGCTTGATAGAGTTCAGGATATATTTACCTGATCACCCACAGCTAACTGCCGACTACATGTTCACTCCCCTCTACGGCCGTGCTTTTCTAGCTTCCGTATCTTGGTGCCGTCCAGAGCGAATCACACTTCATCTATCAGCGGGACAGCACTGAAAGGGCCCTCTGTTCCTTAGCATCACACGTCTCGACTAGAGTTCTGCAAAAAACACATTAACATGCAAATTCTTCACAGCTGAAGGATTTACAAGCATCTTTTATTAAGATTTCTTTCGCCTACGTTCTACATCCTATTTCTGTTTTCACCTACTTTTGACTTCCTCTCTTTAGGGGATCTCCACCTACTGTAATCCTAATAGCACTGCATCAGACTGTCCTCACACTGTCCACTGTAAAATACAGATATCACTGTGTTGTTTTTAAATAAACCATTTTTACTGGTGAATAAATTAGTGCTGCAGTTGTCAGCAGGGAGTCAATCAACCGGTGTCTGGGTTTGGGTGTGATGGGGTTTTAATATGCCCTCTATAATCTGGTTTTTATGGTTATTTCTGCCGTTCTGGCAAAAACAGTAACAATAATTGGGCCTCTTACGAACCCTGATTGTTGTCTCACATTCCTTTGTAAACCTATTCCCGCTACCATTTCCTGCATTGCTTTAACAGTCACTGATTGACTCTGCCATGTTACCATTTCGTGACGGACAGTTTATTTTAAATACCCCCTTTTTTCCTGGAAGTGGTTTCTCTATGGGCTGGATGCGGATGCAAACAAAGGCCCAGTATGCAGCAGAGCCAAAGGGACGCCAAATGATGCTCAGATTACAAGATATCATTTGATTTTTTACACACACACAAAAAAAAAAAACGCCAGAAAGCTGTAGAAATCAGCCAGAAGCCTCGAGTTGTTTACATTTCAGGACACCTACTGTACCTTTTTTTTTTTTTTACTGGCGTGTCTTTTCTCTGTGGTCATTAAATGCATTGTCATTTTTTTGGGCACTACGTATGGGGGTCTGTGAGTAGGTCTGAGTGTGCGTTTGTGTAGGAGTGTCTGTGTGCAGGGTCGGGACAGAGCGGTGTGTGAGTGATATTCACAGGAGCTGGGCACAGTTCAAGTTTCCTCCGCAGTGCAGTGGCTCTCTCAGTGGAGAGAGGCAGAGAGAGAGAGAGAGAGAGAGGGAGAGAGAGAGAGCTGGATAGCCCAAACACACACTCTTATATCCCATCACTCACCACACACACAAACCACCAGCAGCCTTATCAAGCCAGGTTTGTATTATTTGATGTGACTCATTCTGTAACTTGCTTGATGCAGATGCTTTATGACCTCAAGCAATAAAAATGCTCCAAAAGAAATCTGATCTCCCCGCTCCCACTTTGCAGCCGAGTTCATTTTGTCGATTTCGCTTCACTCTGCCCGTAAGCCTCCGTCATGCCCACACAAATCCCACTCTGTCTTCCAGAGGACACCCCCCCTCATCACCGTTCTCAGGTAGCCCCACAGCTATCTGCAGATACACAAAGGTCGGCTTAATGTCACAATGAATGATTTATAGCATGTGCTATGCTGGTTGTGCGTTTTTGCAGACGCATTACGATGATTGTGATTCAATCCAAGAGCTTGTTATCATTTAAAACAAAAAAGAAAAGAAAAAAAAAATCCAATGAAAAAAGCCCTCTCAGGGGTCTGAGTCTTGTTGCCATGCCAACGGGATGATTAACACAGGGAAATATCTCCATCCCCGCGCCAAGAAGCACAGGGACATCATCAACACCCTTTGTGTCAGATTCACAGAGGATTTACTCCCCCATCTCTGGTGTGTGTTTGCGCGTGCACCCTGAATTGTGTTCCCGCCGCTCCACCGAGCCTTGCAGGCCATCGCGGGCTCCCCCTTCCTCGCCACCCACTAGCCACCTGCTGCACCAATTGCATGCTGGGATGTCTCAGGCAGCGCATTTATGTGTGCATCTGTCAGCGCGAAAAAAAAAATGCCTCAAATTATTCGCAGAGAAAAAGATTTCTGTTTTGTTTTTGTTTTTTTTGACGAGTGTACATTTTGTTCCTGTGCCTCTAGCGGGTACAGATTCAAATCAGTCCGAGTGTTTTGCCGGCGTGTAGACTCTCCTAGTTTTCACCTCACTGTGCTGCTGTGACCCTGGCTCTAGCAGGATGTGTCTAATGAGAGCTATATATATATCCTGGAACAGAACTGGCTGGTGCTTAGGGGACCACAACCGCTGCACACACACACACACACACATGCGTGAATGCATGCACTTATTCCCATTGCTGAGTGATAAGAAAAGTGGGGGAGACCGAGAGATCGAGGGGGAGAAACAAATAAATTATGAACAAAGTGCCTCAGCACACTCAGATACAGACCCCCCTCCCACCTTCTCTCCCACCCACTCCTCTTTCCACCCACTTGCCATTATTATCCAGCCTCTACCCGCACGCCTTCCAGTGCCAACATTATGAGCCATGGGCAGCTCGTGTGGGAGTCAAAACTCCTCCGTCAATACCTGCAATTGCATTATCGACATGGGGAAGGAGGCTCGGTTGATGGAGAGGAGCGGAGCAGGGGGGTGAAGAAGTGGTGAAGGATCCAGTCAGTGAATGCAACGTGCTCATCAGCTGTTCACATCTAGACACACTTGAAAAGAGGGTCCCTCTAATTAGAATGAGTCTTTGCTCTCCGCAGGTTGCTCTTTGTTGAGCTCTGGGGTTACAAACAAGCAGCAGGGTTGCCCCATACTCACTAATCCTGTCACTTCCATTAGACTGAAGCGCTTTCTTCATTGTCAGAAAAAAAAAAAACGACCAGATTTAGGGATTTTGAAGGTTTTTTTTCCAGGTGAATTGAGGGATTAAGGGTTTCTATCCAACACAAGCATGTTTCCAATACAATGTACAATCCAACCCAACCTTCTTCATATTTAATCAGTATAATAACATACATATCACACATTGGTGTTTCACTCTCAGCAAGAAGGAAGAAAATTACAGAAAGTTACATTCTGTTACCTTCATGCACCGGGGGAGTAAGTACGCAACTGGGAGCTATAAATATAAAGAGGATCTTAACAGGCTGAAACTCCAGCGTGCACGTTTGCAGATGTGGAGTCAGCAACAGTGGGATGTGTGTGTGTGTGTGAAAAATGATTCTGTAAGGTCACGCTTGTCATGACTTGGCTGGGTCACAAGATAGCATGTGATGGCTGGGTTTTTTTTTTTTTTTTTTTTTGGTGTAGCCACTCTAAATTTACAGTGCACTGATTCATTGGAAAGAAAATGAAACTTTTGATGTTTACACCTGGCATTCACACTCCTCTTTTCATCCTCATGCCTATGTAATGGTATTAAAAAAAAAGCTGTTGTTTCAGTTTTAAAGATCAGGAATGCAGAAAATGAGCCTTTCCGTGACATGGTCACCAGAATGTGCTTCCTGAGTGGGTCCGATCAAACTGCTGAGTAGGCAATACCACTGCTTCCTGTTTCTTCCTGGATGCACACAAACTGTGTATGTCGATAAAGAAGTCAACACTCATGTCAAGTTTTTTACCTGAAATTGTTATTACCATAAGCTTTGGGTGCATTTTTGTGTCATTCACATGGACACTGGGATTTAAATGCATCTTGGGTAATGGTGTTTGACCACATGAAAGTCTACATGAAGCCAAGGTGTGGTCTGGATGGACTGAGACCTCTTGACTTTCAGAGATGCAAATCAGTGTTTGGAGTCTAGCTGCCTGCCGTATATGGGCACGGTTGTAGTTTCTAAAACCCACACATCAAAGCTTACTGTAAAAACCCCTTTGTTGTTACTATGAGAAATACCTTAGACACCACACAATGCGATTTGTGTCTATTTAAATAGACTAGATTGAATCAGCCATATCCAAATTGCCTGCAGATATTTCCTGCTTTAAAGGAAATGATAATGGTGATATGTTGTGCAGATGGCTTGGAGAAATGAAGAGAAAACAACACGTTGGAAAGCACAAGATGCGTCTGGCGCACACAAAGCCGGATGCAGTGATAAATATGTGACTGAGGTGACGCAACAGTTTTTAATTCAGATCCTTTCAAATGGACCAAATGGCCCAAATCCAAATTTCTGCCTTCCTTCCTGTTGGCTACATGATGCATTATGGATTGGGAAGGAAAAATGGCATGCCACCAGGCAGGGAGCTGATCATAGCTCTTCTCTTCTTCTCTCTTGTCCTTTCCTTTTCCCTTTTTAAGCAACGGAAACATTATTTTATTTGACCCGAAATCTCTGACTTTGGCATTTGGGGACATAGAAGACAATGTCTCCAAATGACAAAGACAATCACACGAGCCCAAAAATAAAAACAAAAACAAACAAACAGCAGCAAAGGGAGCAGAGAGGAAGTTTGTCCCATACGTCCCAGAAGGCGGAGGACAAGACGCAGATAAACAAAAAGAAAATAAATACTCATCCTTTCATAGCAACAGTATAAATTGTAAGAATAATTTTAGGTGCCACTTGAGGGATTTCCTTTCTGCTTGAAACCACATTTTTATGTTTAGAAGCTAATGGAGATCCACCAACATGTTTCAATGTCTTTAAGTCTCTCGCTTCACTAATTGAAACATTCCTTTGTTCTGCTCGTCTCCCACGAGCCTTCTTTATTATTCCTCCATAATATCACCTCTAGGGAGGGGGGTTCTAGTGATGGACCAATCCCATGGCTTTTAGGAGCATAGCCCTGTGCCCTAATTGGCCCAGGGGGCCAGCTGCTGGATGTAATGAGAGCTGACAACGACCACCAGTGGGGAAACCTGTTTACATTTGAATGGCCCAGTGGAAATCAGAGAAATCAGGCACATGTGTGTGTGTGTCCAAATGAAGCATTATATAATTACACAAAAAGGACATTAAAAATGAAAGTCAATTAAGATTGTTCTTTTTTTGAAATAAATACAAATATTAATAATAATAATCATCAGCACAATTATTTATGGTTTAATTGTGCATATTAACCAATGGACTTATGGATACTTGCGTGGACACCGGTGAAGTAAATAAACTGTATTATATATATTTGTTTTGTCTTTGTCTTCTGCAAGACAAATGTAATATTTCATATTTATTACATTTGACATCAATCAGTTTATTTCTTTGAGACTTTGTTGGCAATTTAAAAAAAAGGATAGTAGCTGGTAGACATCTGCAGATATTATGACATAATTCAGTTTATGTGACATCCAGCAGGTTTAACAATTCAATAAACAAAGCCTTGCCTCTGTACTTCCAATATAAATCATCTCCACTCTATTTACATGACGAGGACCCTACACATAACAGTTGATGGAGGAGAGGAATTTACTCCCAAGCCCCCAGTGTTATAATGGTCAAATCTCAGCATGGGCTGTTTAATCATTAAGATGCAAGACTGATTTAAATACAAGAGTATTATACAAGAACTAGACAGACTGTATGTAGACTTTCATTATAGACTTTACAGTGGTGATCTGACTGTCCAAAATAGTGTTTACTGTACAGTACTGTCCAGTCACCACTCAAAGCAAAGAGCCTTTGAACACAGGTTTGTTCTGCAACATCTCAGCATCAAGGATGAGATGAGAAACAGATACATGGACACTGATACTTTATATCAGTGGTTTACTTCTAGATTACAGAGCTGCATTGTTTCACATGTTGAGTGATGTCTAAGTGCATGTCACAGAAAGACAAAAACACACATCCATGTCCGAGACTTGCTATTATGAGCTTTCACAGTGCAGACAGCGTGTGTGTGGCAGAGACAGTTTCGTTACTGTTTTCTTACTGTCTGGGGGCGGGTCGGTTCAGTGACAGAAATAGAAATAAGGCTCTGAGACTGGCAGCGCTTCAAGTCTGAAATAAATGAAAACAAACTGTGTCTAACTTACTTATTTTCTACACCCTCCCTGCTCTCATCAAAAAAGGTATTCCTCAGGGTTTCATTTTAGGCCTATTTACGTTTCTGTTATATGCTTCCTCTTGGCTCTATTTTTCACAAGCACAGCAACCTCTGGTTTAGCTCTTGTTGTTTTAATGTGCTATATAAACTAATCTGACTGGACTTGGGAATTATGGATATCTTTGTGCCAATCCATCCACTGGATGGTGAGATAAGATTAGTGATCGTCAAAGTCCTTTCTTGCAAAACATCCGTTTCATTAATCCAAAATATCACAGTTGTTGCTGAAATTGTGGTGTTAGTGTGGTGAAATATAGGCTAGTATAAGTCCTTAAAGGTGGGACTGTCCCTTTACAACCAATGCACACACACACACACACAAACACGCACACACACACACGTCCTCCACCTCCATAATGATATTTCTAACATCATCAGTATACTGCATCCTCTCAGCTATCTTGCCACACCAGATAGACAAATTATGGCCATCCTCATAAATACAGCACATGTGAAGCTGAATGGTCCAGTGGGAAACAAAGGCCTGGGAGACAGCTGCACAGCTTTTGCTGACTCCTTTTTTAAAAAATTCATGGCCCATAAAACAGGCCTCACGGAGAGGGCTGTGGCGAGCTGAGGGTTTCACTGAAGCCATTCCCCGAGACCAGAAATATTCAAAACCACTAAACAAACTGCATGGGCAGAGAAATTCTTGCACACCCACGCAAATGGAAAGAACAGGAAATGGGAGATGAGATACACACGGACGGAAAACTGAAAAAATGGACAATTTCAAAAACTACAAAAAGTAAAACACTTCATAATTTGAAACATCTGGGCAACATTTGCCTTTAGTCTCAGATAAAAAACAAAATAGTACGTGGGAGGAGCGCAATGGAGCAAATCCTGGCACCATAAAATAATCTTTCATAAAAGCACACACATGAAAGCACAGATTTTCCAGTTTTTCTTTTTTTTATTCTTTGTAAATGGAAATGGTCGTTTTCGTTCGACTTTGTTTTCGTCTTATCCTTCATTCACAGTTTAATCCAGGTGGCACACAGCCATCGGTTCAGTCCATTTTGAATGGCGGTGGTGAGTTTATTTTTAACATGCTCAGGCAGGAATCTTCACATCACACGGTTACCGAAGAGGTGACGGTTGGCGCGAACAGCAAAGTTTCTCTCCACCTCTTTGTGACAATGTCAGTCAAAGCAAATAAAAACACACTTTGCTGGTTAAATGAACCAAGCGCAGTATAACATTAAAAATGCATATGTGATGGAAGGTTCAGAAATGGGTCAAACTGTCTTTACAGAGGATTATTTGTATTTGTTTGAACCTAATTTATTGCATGACAACAACTAAAAGTATGAAACAGTAACACTTCGTATTGATAACTTGTATCATTGTTTTGGGGATCTGTTATTTACTCTTGACCTGCTTTGCATTGTCGTTTGTGATACATTTGACCCTGTGTAGCAAGCGGATGAACAACACCCAATGGCTCCATCTCCAAGTCTGAAGCTGTGACCTGTGTGTTAGACCTAAAGACACACTGGGACCAAACAGGAGAAGACATTATCATCATGAGGTGGACTCCAGCTGCAGAACTAATAGTATTACACATAGACCCACACTGTAATCATAGTACATGACTGGAGTGTCTTATCTGAGGATGGTGAAACTGATCATGTGTTGGCTACGGAGGCTGAAACATGTGACCTCTCTATGCGACTGCTCACCCTGCAGCCACACATAGCTCCTGGATGTGAATCCTTCTACTGAAGGCTAAACTAATGGATGATGTCCTGCTGCCTTTGTTGCTGATGTTGATGGTATTGCTCTTACATGTTCTTCCACGTTGGACCAATCATAGAAAGCGTCAAATGCAATATGACATTGTGTGATTGGTTCGAAGCATGGTGGAACACACTGGAAAAAGCCTCAGCCGCGGAGAAGCTGACGTTTGGAAGCCTCAGCTGTGTATCAGCCAGCCAGGATGGAATGAGCGCACAAAATCCGGACATCATGAAAATAGAGTCAAATCTGTGTACCAAAAGCACGTCCAGGTTTAAAAATCATCACGCTTTACTGTACGTGAAACTTCACGCGACGTCACAACCCATTCGTCCACAACGCTGGGCAGCAGAGAAAAAAAACAGATACAAACGGTGCAAAATAAATCGACATCACAGTACGTAACTCAATTGGTTCCCAGTCTGGAGGAGCGACGCGTGCATTAGGACGGGTAAATAATTCCGTTTTGTTCCACTTCGTTCACTTGGTCCATCTGTTTGTAGCTCAATGGAAGTTAATTCAACATTTTGGGGATTTATATATATCAATTACTGATCTGATTTTTCCACACATCAAAGTATAGATATAAGAGCATTATTCATATTGCCTTCATTCAACTCAAAGGCACCGGACCTTATACAGTTTAACAGACAGGCAGTGGATACAATAACAAGCTCAAACCCACAGACATGTTTTGCACCTTAAGTCTTAAGACGATGCATCTTCCATGCAGTTATTGCAGTACTGACGATATGGCACAGTCACAATGATCATTGTTAAATAACATTTGTTTTTAAGAAAAATGACTTGAAATAATGTACATTGGTTTCCCATCTGCAAGGCCTGCAAATACAAAAAAAAAAAAAATACACCAAAAATAAAAATACATGTGTCACCGCAGCCTGTACACGAGCAGAGATATTTTTCCCTTGTGGCAAAATATCACAATTATAAAAAGAAGCACATCGTAAAGCCAACCCCCCCCAAAACATAGTGTAAATCCATATCCTTAAATCCATAAGATGCATTTCACCCATTGAAATGCATCACTTTGACATCCAGTCCCCAGATCTGGTTCTGCCACGACCTCGCTTTATATGAGTCTCTCGCCATTTGAGAGCACAAGGACAGTGGGGGAACACGAATCAATGAGACCACTGTTCCCCGGGCTTGGCACTGGGCAAGTACAGTACAGTTACCCAGAGGTGACTTCTAGCTGCCCCTCTAGAAGCAGGATAGGTTGGACGGTCGGTGGCGATGCTGCATGAACGGTGAGGTAACTGCTGTATGTGTGTTTTTCTTTGCCTATCTAATTACATGCCGCACTGTGTCAGTGATGATTCCCCTCTCCTTTTCATGGCTACTGAAAAAAAGAATGCCCCCATTAATACTGTAAAAAACAAGAAGAAAAACAAAAAGTCACACTTGGCAAAGAAAAACACAAAAGTGTGCGCACGGAGGGTTAAAATGCAACTTGGCAAGACATTCTGGGAGGGGGGGGGTATAGCATTTAATTAAGACTCCGTTCGTCGAACAGTTCCTGCTTTGAGCTGTAGTTGGCACCAGAGCATGCCAATCAAGCGCTTGGTTGAAGAAAAGCAAAGCAAAATCCTTTCATACACACACACACACACACACACACACACACACACACCCTCCATTAAATCTCAGTCCTATTCAGGCTACTAGGTACCAGTACGCTATTATCTCTCCCCTGTTCGTCACATTTGTGCCAGTCTTTCAGTGCGTTTTATTACCCCCCCACCCCCCACCCCCCCCCGGTCCTGCACTCCTTCTGTCTCTCTTTAACAAAGACCCAGAGGGGGGGTTTGGTCCAGCTGCCCCATATGGCAGTCAGATACAGTAGTCAGCACACACACACACACACACACACACAAACCCAACCCCCAACCCACCCAGCCCCACACACTTTCACCTTTCTTAGCCCCCGCTGAGGCTATCCATAAAAAACACACACACATCCATGCAAATGCACACACACACGATTTCAGAAATAAGGGCCGGTTTTGGGAATGTGTGTGTGTGTGTGTGTGTGTGTGTGTGTGTGTGTGTGTGTGTGTGTGTGTGCCTGCACGGATTAAAACCAGAGGAGAAAAGAATACACTTCTACTTTCAACCCCCCCCCCACCCCCACCCCCCCACACACACACACACACACACAACACACACACTCCTCCCCCTCCTGAAACAGCCACCGCTCCCTTGTCAGCAACGCCAGTCTTTCAGTGCGTTTTATTATCCCCCCCCCCCCCCCCCCCCCCCCCC
>JAFBJQ010000843.1:112356-123427 GCA_016785345.1 Trinectes maculatus
TTTTTTCCCCCCCCCCCCCCCCCCCCGGTCCTGCACTCCTTCTGTCTCTCTTTAACAAAGACCCAGAGGGGGGGTTTGGTCCAGCTGCCCCATATGGCAGTCAGATACAGTAGTCAGCACACACACACACATACACACACATACACACACAAACCCAACCCCCAACCCACCCAGCCCCACACACTTTCACCTTTCTTAGCCCCAGCTGAGGCTCTCCATAAAAAACACACACACATCCATGCAAATGCACACACACACGATTTCAGAAATAAGGGCCGGTTTTGGGAATGTGTGTGTGTGTGTGTGTGTGTGTGTGTGTGCGTGTGTGTGTGTGTGTGTGTGCCTGCACGGTGTATACTCTGTCCCTGATGCTGCCGGCCGGGATGCAGGACATTCTCATGATAATTTAGGGATTAGCTCGGGGTGTATGGACACAGATGCAGTGCTGAGGTTTCTCCGAGGAAATACTACACATCTATCCATTTACGTCACGGCACCAACTTCCTGCCACTTTACCAACCAGGCATCTTCATCTGCATCCTTTAACCCGCCTGACGTCAACTGGTCTCCGCCAGCCGATCCCTCAACGTGCTCCGAATCCATCCCTACTACGGGGGGCAATGTCCCACCCGCATGCGCAGCGTGCCGCTCTTGTGCAGGTGCCACAGCTGGACAAACTCCTCCGGCATGGCGTGGAAATACGTATAGGGCAGGATGTTGTCGTAGTAATGGTGGCTGACTGGCTTCTCGTCCAGGCCGATGGAGAAGGGCCAGAAGCCGTAGGCAGTCACTTCCTCGCACAGCCCCAGGGCCAAGCTGACCAGGAAGAGCCCCGTGGAGAGGCGTTTGGCGTGCACGTTGCGGGCTTTCCAGAATTTGCCGACCGTGCGCAGGAATTCAGGGTTGGCGAAGAGCACGGTGAGATTCGAGGAGGTGTCTGCGAGGGCGTAGTATGCCCGCAGTGACAGGTCAGTGCAGGGCTTCATGGAGAACGCTGGCATGTAGATGTAGCTGGAGCCGTAGACCTTCATGCTGTCCACAAAGGCTTTTCTCGACCACAGGAGGTTCTGAAATCTGAATAAACGTGGAGAGAGAGAGAGAGCGAGCGAGAGTGATTAATTAATTATGTTGTAGTAACAGATTTTTGCTCTTGCCATAGGAAATATCTGATGATTTGCTAAAATGATCATAATCCATGCAACAGGAGGAGGGAAAACTGGATTTGTACATATTTGTTGATCTTTGGGGTGTTGTCTTACGTAAACCACTTTGAGTTCCCCTGTTTTTGAAAGTGCGATGCCGATACATTCCTGGCCTAATGCATATTTCTGTCTCCGTCTGGAACGTCTCCGTTCTCATACCGTGCTTTTAAGTGCCACACAAAGTGAAATCATTGGCTATCGATCGGTCTCTCACAGTACATCTCCGCGCGCGCACCACACTGATTCCCCAAAATAACCTCATCTCTGTCTCCAGCTCCCCGAGCTCAGACGCTCACACATATTTCACAAAACCGATGTTGAATTTGAGAACAGGGATGACGAAGGATGACGTTTTGGATGACCTTTTCTCTATGATGCTGGGGTTGGCTGTAACCAGATGGGTCCTGTTTCCCACATCCTCCACATATTCCTTTGAGAGTGGTGGGAGATTACACCTAAAGGTGAAGAAGATACATACACATGTATTTAAAAACATTAGTCAGGTACATTCATATCAGGTGCTGGAGTTCACAGCTGACCCATCACATTTGATCAGATCTCAATTTGCTACATTGCTAATCAATAAACATGTGCATCCTCTCTGTTACTGTCAGGAGGCTGGAAATTAATACAATTATTTAAAACAATGACTTTTTGCATATTATACGCGTTATCAGCTTCCCTAATACCATCTTTGAACATATATTAACCAAGTGGCCCCAGCGTCACGAATAATACAAATGTAAATTGATAGTACATCCTACACACACAATTCATGTTTGCAACATAATATGTATTAGTGGAGTAAATTACCCTAATTAAGCAGTAATTAGGTTCTATATGCCTGATCTGTAGTTTATCACTTAGGGGCAGAATATGATCAGCAGAAGCAGGAAATGGATGATGCAGCCTTTAAAAATGGCCCTGGGGTTAGGGTTAGGCTTTGTCGCTCTATAGTCTACATGACTTCAGCGCATGACAAAGTCTTCAGTCATGAAGGCTAGGAGTGATGACCTCACAGCAGATCACAAGTCACAAAGGGTCATTAAACGCTGCACACACAGACGGCAGGAAATTGGAATCACTGAGTCCCAACTGTGCAGTCTGTGTTTCCCAGTACATCACCTATTAATACATATTGTTAGCGGTCAATCTGTCACCATGCATTGTTATATTTCTCATAAGTCCCAGTAAAGCTGAACTGGAAAAATTCTCATCCACCACCATGAACATAATGACAGTGATGTGACTGTGCAAGCAGCATTAATAATAATAATAATAATAACAATAATAATAATAATAATAATAATAATAATAATAATAATAATAATAATAATGATAATAATGATAATAATGATAATAATAATAACAACAACAATAATAATAATAATAATAATAATAATAATAATAATAATAATAATAATAATAATAATACGAGTGCAATGACTATTTTTAAGCTTTAATTATCATGTACTGTCTTAAATTACTTTTTATCATCTCATCTTCCTTCCTCATCTAAGCCGGGATCTGATTTTTGCTCGCTCACGCCTCGCCACCTCTGTCCTCTCCTGCCGTGGCCCATTTCTCGGCTGCAGCCGACACCAGCTCTTATTACAGCACCGCTCGTGGTGTTCGGCTGCTCTCCTGGGCACTGCCGAGTCAGATTCCGAGGAGCAGTCGAGCGGTCACAATCATGCACACACTTGCAGCTGCACAACCGGAGACTCTTTCACTTCCTCACCGCATAATGAAGTCGGCCTGGTCAATGTGCCGGCCACATTTGCTGTGTCGGAGGATCCCGCTGTTGCCCACCACTGCACATTTCTTCAGGGGAAACTGCAGAGGGTTGTCCTGGGGAGAAGGCGTTGTTCATATGAAACATATAAAACATATAAAACATATAAAACATATAAAACGCGTGAGACTGTGCTCAGGATCTCTGCTATGGGGTCAAACTGTACAATTAATGAATCATATGTTCCTGCAACACAGTCGATACTACATGAGGGTAAATGGGTCTGTTATCGAAAATACCAATCATACAGGAAGTGCATTCATCTGAAACACGACAGGAAGTTCTGCGTAAGTATAAAAACATGCAAAGACAGTGAGTGTGCGAAGTGCTGTGTTGTGTGTGCTAGTTTTTCCTGTTGCTGCGGTTCATCTGCCATGACAGGTCCACCTCCTGTCACGACACAGGACCCGCCCCCCCAAAGATATTTGGAAAGTGTAGCGTTGAAAGTTGAAATTGTTGAAATTGTTGAAATTGTTGAAATTGTTGAAATTGTTGAACCGACTTTGAGCTGACATATTTTCTGTTTCAGGGTCGGTGTGTGAACACATGAGGAGAAGCACCAGCATCCGGGCAGTGACATCATCCAAACTGAACCCCTGGATAATAGGACAGTTGTATTTGAACCCGCTACAGAGAATAAGAACATGTTGCATGAGACAGGCGCCAAAATGCCCCCCCCCCGCAAACCTCTGGTTGCCTCGGCTGTATTTCGTGGGGTGGATTAGGAAAACAGCGGAAACAATTGTGCTCATTATTCCCCTTGGAGTGCACACACTTGAGAATACACACACACACACACACTTCTCCTTGCCTCAGGGTCTCTATTGGACCATATCGCTTGGCAAGTCAGAGGACAATCCATGCTAACAGCACTTAACAGGCTCGGGGACCCGATGAGTTAAGATGGGGACATATGATCCAACTGCAGCTTCATCATGCTGCCATGTGCGGTGCTTTTTTTTTTTACATTCACTTTTTTTTTCCCAATGCGACTTACGACGCACCTACGTAAAGCACAACCTTTATCCAAACCATGTCTGTTGCCTTCGCTGCCTCAAGACAATAATCAGGGGGAACAACTGTACAGCCCACTAAGCTGGATGGATGCTCTGTTTAGGCCATGGAACGAACCAGCAATTAAATGTCAAAACCCTAATTGGCACATTCCCTGACAGATGCCCAGATAGTGTAGCTGCTGCCTGCTTAGTGCGGTTCAGCTGTTTGTCTGTGTTCAGACCCGCAATCACAGCCCTGGCAGCCGTGGAGACAAAACACCATCCATCCCACCTTAAATCCCTGTTATTTCTAGGAAGCAAATAAATGGCCACAATAAGATGCAAGAGTTCAATGGTTAGACAAAAGCACAGAGCTGCGCGAAGTTGCAAACATAGCAGCAGCATGGGATCACAACAGGAAACAGAGAGGTGCACCGCATACAACACAAACAACTCACAGGGAGACAAAGAGTTGATGACAGGCCAATATTCACAATTTTGTTTTTCATTCGGGGAAAGTAAGAAGTGCTGTGTTTTTGTTATTTTACAAAACACAAACACGAGTTCGGCATCCGCAAGATCAAATCGATGAATCAATTTATTATCTCTATCAATAAAATGTAGCAAAATATATCTATATATATATTTAAATGATGTCAGCAATCAAAGATTCTTGAGATTGCACCCTTATTTACATATGGATATTACATTTTTATAAAGAAATGTCATGAATATACTCTGAATTTAGTACCTATGATATTATTGCTAATTTAAACTGTGTAGAACTTTAAAAAAAACATTACACTAAACTCTGCGTTCAAACCCACTGTTCCATTTTCATACACAGGCTCTCTCTCTCTCTCTCTCTCCACGTTCCCCTCTCTTTTATTTATTCTACCTCTCCTCCCCCATCCATCCTGAATGAACACGCACAGCCCCCGCCTGCAAATTAGGGTCAGATATTCATCGCGTTTGCCAACCAGGATATTAGTCGGCAGATCTGCAGCATCAGTAATAGGGATCGGGTCTTGATTGTTAGCGAGTGTTGCTTCCCCTGGATACGGAAACCATGGCAACAGCACTGACACCCTGAGTTTCTCATTTTGCCCAGTTTCCAGTCACAAACGCATGAAAACACCCTGATGCGGATGCGTGCTCATGCGCACACAGACACACACAGACACACACAGACGAAATGTAGAAATGTATAACCTTATTTGGGCACAGACACTTGGGCTCAGTTTCTGTACACAGCTGTGGTTGATGTGACTGGAAGTGGGAAGTAAACCTCCGCCATGTTTTGCCCATCATTTCCATTTCTCAAAAATTTTACATGTTTAGCATAAACTATTCAAAACGGTCCTGATTTCCTCATCGACAGTTTGCAGAGGTCGTGAGGGCGTGTCCGGCCTTTATGGAAGCCCTATTATATTGCACTGCTCCTTTAGTGAATCGAACAAAAAGTAAAAGATGAATGTAAATTGAGATGAGTTCAAATGAAAACGAGAGAACGTGACAAAAAACATGACTTGTGATTTACTGATGGTTTTTTTTTCCAGGATCTTTTTGAGTTGTCTTGTAGCTCTCCTCCTCCATGTCCTCACACTGACCCCCCCCCCCCCCCCCCCCCCCCCCACACACACACATTATATCAATAACCCCCTTCTTCCTGCCTCCATTATAGATCGACAAGGACCCATGTGAAAAAAAACCCACAGTTCCCACAACAGTGTTGTATTACGATGAGTGGGCAAAAAAAAAATCCTTTCCCATCATCTGGAGTCCAGCTCTCTCCCTGACAGTCATATCCTGTGGTCGGGGGCGGTACGTAAGTCTGTGGCCCTAAACCTTGGTCCAATGCTACTCGACTCATACCTCTCTAATAATGCCCCCCCAGCAGTTCTTCTGTTCGGTTGTCTCCGTCCTACCTGCACAAAGAGAGGGTAGGTCTCGTTGTTGACAGTGTGCGAGTGGTAAAACTCGCCGTCGTACCACAGGACCTTGCCCATCGGCGAGTTCTCCTTGGTGACGGCGAACATCCTCCGTGGATTGCAGCAGTCCGTCAGCAGCTTCCTGTGCAGAGAGGATGCAGGAAACACGGGCCCTTCAGACTCTTCAACAACAACAACAAAAAATCTGATTCCACCAGACTAACTGGATTTTGGCCAGACACTGTATGACAGCTGCCATGGCCGGAGCGGAACTACGACCATCCATCACACTAAAGTGGACAAAAAAAAAAAAAAAAACACAAAACGCTGACCAGGCACCAGCTGTGCAACTGGCCCCTGTTCGATTACCCTATACTCTCCACTGAATTTAAATAACACTGCAACAATGCATATGTTAATGACACGACTCTCTGTGTCTGCATTGAGAAGAATGGAATGTCACGTGGGTTTTTTTTTAAAAAATATATATATTTTTGGGCACCCAGGGGCCCACATGGGGACAGATGGGGGGGGCGCACTTTGGGAATCGATGGAGAGAAATGTGTGTCCGGACACTGACCTGTACAAATCGACGCCCGTCTGGTTCTTCGTCCACGCTGGCCCCTGCCTCAGCACCTCCTCCACCACCTCCTTCTCGCTGGGCAGCCTGTACCCGGGGAAGATGTACAACCAGCAGAGCACCAGCACGCACAGAGCGGCCCACACCGACAGCTTGCCCCGGTAGCATCGCACCAACATCTTCCACCACCCCCCCTCCACACACACCCCCAGTCTCTCCGGTGTGTCGCGCGGCTCAGGGCCAGCTGTGCATCCAGGCAGGTGCAGTGAGGTGCGGGCTCGGTTCAGAGCTGCTCCCTGCGTGCGCCGCAAACCCTGCGCCTCGTCGCGCGGAACCCTGCTGCTGATGGAGCCATGTTGACCACGCTGGTGGGTTTTTTCCTTAGCAGACAACAAACGACCCTTTAATGTGTGTTACATTACACAGCCACATGAATGCAGGCTGTGTAGAGAGAGAGAGAGACTGCGTCCCCGCCCGGTTCCCCACTGCATCTCAGTCCGAACGGCTCATCCCCGACCCGGTCCACTTGATCTGATCCGGACCAGTCCAACTCTCTCTCTCTCTCTCTCTCTACCTCTCTCTCTCCGACGAGACAATGTGCCTCCCGTTCAGCCCGAACAGCTCCGAGTGTCCCCCTGCAGCCCGCAGTACCCAGACGCACGCCCACCACCCTGCGCGTCATCCTGCGTCTCCACGCTGCACCGCCCCCTGGAGGCGCGCCGCCTCCCCATCACCTCCCCATCACCTCCCCATCAAGCGTGAGCGGAGGATGGCGGGGTGAACGTTAACCTGTCACACCGGGACAATGACAGTGCAGCACTGCGTTTATTTCTTAAATATGGTATAAATGGACCCAAACCGGAAGTGTAACTCACTCAAAGCCAAACATCAGTTCAGTTTTTGTTTTAGTAATATGACACTGAGAGGAAATTCTGTTTTTGTTCTTGATGCCGTGGTGGTTGTGTTTTTACCAGGTTGTTTGCTAGATTAAGCAAAAAAAAAAAAAAAAAATCATCAAAATAAAAATAAGCATCACTCTTTAAATTGTGGTGTGGCTGCAGATTTATTAGCAGATGCAGGATTTCATTTTCTTTAGCATAACATATCTCAAACTTTCTGTATATTTTTTTGTGAATAATGTAGAAATTGTTGGGAATTCTGGAAAAATCTGGCATATTTACATATTTAATAGGCTGTGATTCCTGTTATAAGAACTAGACTATTTAACTTATTCAGCCTTTGCACCAATAAACGCTCCAATCAGTCAGTTTTATTCGCGGTACTTGTATATATGTATATATATTATAGTGACTTCTTCACTATAAGAACCTTTGCACAACAACAACTGTGCTGATTCAGGATGTCTCCCTCTGCCCCCTGCTGAGATCTTGATGTGAGGGAACTGCTGCCCTCTGCTGGACTCTGTCTGCACTCTACGAAAAAGATAAGTCATCCACAAATAAATACTTCTCTCTAAGAAATAAACCTGAGCTGACCTCTGAGGCAGACTTTATTGCAGCTGCTGCATTTCCCATAAATATGTATGGGCGGCATTTTGACGACTTGACCTTTTTGTGACAATGTGAGAAGTTGCGACCTTTTGCGCTCCCGTGTTAAATCAGTTCAATCTATTAACACTAAGACGTGAGAAATATATTTTTTTAAAGAATGTGTTGCATTTGTTTGTCAACTTATTTGTGCGGACATTAAAAATACACACACACGGTACAGCACCCTGTCCGTTTTGGATCTACAGGCTGTCGACAGCGAGGGCAGCTGAGAAATGTGGGCTACTCAGGGCATCCGGTGCACCCTGCTGGGAATGTCTGAGGGCAGCGTGAAGGTGAGCGCGGCGGGCAGAGGGAAGCCTTGGCAGACCACTGGGCTGATATACACATACACATACACATATATTGCCCATAAATAATGGACTTGTTAAATGATTTGTGTTGTGATATATGCACAGTACAAAGTGGATTGAAATGATAACACAGAACCCGAAGTCAACATCTAGACAGCTTGTAGCTGAGCTGGTCGGGTCATGACCTCGGGGTCGGATGGATTATCCACCCACAACTGACAGAATAAATAACACGTCAAAAGAGCAGGTGATGACGGATTAAAACCCTCGAAGATCAGCTGTACTCGTGACCTTTGTCTTTCCTCCAATCCCAAAGGTTCAGGATGAGTTGAGCTGTCGATATACAGTAGATGATGTAGGACCACATAGGGAGAAAGACCACACGTGGAGCTGTCAATGTCCTACTTCTAAAGGTGGCAGCAGCAGAAAGTGCATCGATCTCGATCCCCTGATAAAAAGGCCTCATGATTTGATTCATTCTGAACGTGTGCGTCTCTGTGGAGACAGACGGGAGTTGGGTTGCATCGGAAATAGCACTGCCACCTGCTGAGGATCACAGCAACAACAACAAAAAAAAATGATGACAGGACATTTGTTGCCCCCCCTCTCATTTCTTCCTCCTTTTATTGCCTTTCATTGCTCACAGAGGCCTCGTCCTGTTAGCTCCTGCTCCTCCACCTTTAAACATCTGGGCAAATTTGATTAAAAACATAATGATGTGTTAACGATGTGAAATGTTCAAAAAGAATGGATGGTTTAGATTCTACTGGGTGATGACCTCTGACCAAATGAATAAACATAAATTATATCAAAACATATGTAACTCCCTTTACTGTGTGTGCGGGATACGTGTCGATGTGTAATCACTCGTAAAGATCACATGAATGTTCATTACAGAGAAGCTCTTACAGCGTGCTGCATTCAATGGCTCGACAGAGACTCTGATCCTCACGGGACTCTGATTCTGATGCTCAGTTCAAGTCGAAGCCTTTGGAAAGAGGAGAAACCCGACGCTTAAGGGGTAAAGTGACGCTTAGGGGTGAGATTAGCGCCGATGTTCCCAAGTACTGACAAAGCCAGGCCAGGGAATTGTTGACTGCAGTTGCGAAAGACGGGATGTAAGAGGATACGGACGTCATCTGTGGTGGAGAGGTCAGAGAGAAAACACAGGCCAAAAATCTACATATGTCAAATCACAGGGGAAATTTGAATTTGTGTATTTAAACTACATTTAATAGGAAACCTGATGTTTTTTTTTCAAATATCATTTGATGGATTATTTATAAATAAAAACTTTATTTATATATTTTACTATATTTAGTGTTTTTTTTCTTCTTAGACACCAGGCCCTTCTTTTGGGTGTAACTTTTTTTTTTAATAAACTCGAAACCATTAACATAACCACTTACCTCATCTCATCAGATAAAAGGAAAACAGATAGCATGAATGAAATATGCCTATATGTATTGTATACATTTTCTATAATATTATCATTCGTTGTTATGAGTATGAGTGGTCGAAAGGTCGGAGTTCACGCATCACAACCACGTCCCCGAGAATCAACATCTATACAAGGATTAATCCACCAGGAGGCAGTATCTAGACGAGAGCGTTAAGGTGATGCTCATTATTTATTGTAACACTTCCCGGGGCGTTGTCACAGTGCTGGGGGAGGTGATCTTTCATGCTTGGTCTCGTGCCAGCACATTCCCGGGACCAGACGTTTATATCTGCTGCCCACTTGTCACACGGCTCACATAAAAAAGCCCCTCATTGTCTTCAGCGGCTGCTGCTGGACGCTCCACAAACCTGCAGACTCTCATTCACATTAACAGGTAAATCCTTTACGGGTTCGTTGTATCACTGTGTTTCTAAAAAGTGAGGCGTCGTTCAGTATCTTACGGGCTCATTTCAAATGTATTGTTTTATTATTTGAGAAAATATTGGATCGTATGGAAAGTCTATATAGGTGAAACTTTATGAGTAGAGCGATAAAAAATAAAAAATAGCCTGATGAGAAGATCCGATTAACTCCGCCGCCTGGACTCTGTCAGTCGTCAGATACAAATGTACGCGTTCCATAAAAGCGAGTTGGTGCTGAATATAGTGCTGGGCATTGTGTTTGTCACATCCTCGCTTTAATCCCCCTGTCAAAGGATGCTGAAGCCTTGATGGGTCAAGTTACATGATGGCTCACTGCGGTGACTCACTGTGCCAAAACTGTAGGAATACAGACCACTGTATATTTCCCATGTGTTGTTGTTTGTTTTGGTGAAAATATAATGACACTGTCATCGTTCATACTACTGCAACCAATCCGCTCTTGCTTAAAGGAAGACTACGTATTTTCTCTAAACAAACAGACACATACCTTTGTTCTAATGGTCTCATCTCATCCTGATTGTGATTGCCTATGGCGTTCTGAGCCTCATTTCACACTGTTTGCCGTTGCAGGGGCCTGACAGTCTCGGAGCCATGAATCCCAAATGGGATAAGGTGAGCGAGCCCGTTATATTCCGCAGTGTTAATCCTCCATGCATGGAGGAGACACATCATCCTCATGTGCGTGGAGAAGAACTGGCAGAGGTTATCTTTCCAAGCTGTTATCAGCCTCCCTGAGAGCTTTCCCCTTGACTTCATCCTAATAATAACACATTATCTTTTCACGTTGAGCTGCAGTCAGTGGTGTTGAGTTTGACGCTCGCAG
>JAFBJQ010000843.1:123507-167841 GCA_016785345.1 Trinectes maculatus
TAATAATAATAATAATAATAATAATAATAATAATAATAATAATAATAATAATAATGATAACATTGATGTCAGCAAATGATATTTATAAAGCAAATTAAAATGTGTCTGTTGCATTCTGGGATTATAATAGACAAATTGCTCTTTCCACAGCCGAAGTCAAAGATTACGGCCTCTCGGAAGCTCTCCCTCAAGGTGAGTGATATATTGGTTGTTGTATGTGTAGCCGTTTCACCTGTTTAGTTAGCTACTTTAATTATCTATCCTTTTTTTAAATTTCAACTATTTATCTATTACTTTGGACCAGCTATTTTAATTAGCCAACATCTCATCATTTATACCCAGTTGTCCATATCATATGTCTTATGTGTCTATGCAACCCAACATTGTGTATCACAACCTTTGTCATAAACTCAGTCTCTAGTCGCAACTTTGAGCAGTTGAGAAATCAGGCTCGAGTGGGTCTGTGATTTCCATGCAGCGTTCTGATTGATACCTTTGGTCCAATCAGATGCTTCTTCTCACGAGAGCCTGTGAGGACTTAGAGAGGGAGAGGCAGGAGAGGGAGGAAGAGAAAGTGCGCTATCTCGGAGAGAAGTTGCCCCCTTTGCAAATGTCTGGGTTGTCAGTGGACGAGCTACAAGTGAGATTCACTATTCATATTTCAGCCCTTATCACAAAATGCACATATTTGCATATTTAAATACATTTAAAATCTTTTTTTTTTTTGGCCACAGAAGTTATGCAAGCAGCTTCATGAAAAAATTGACGTTGTGGACGAGGAGAGATATGACTGCGAGCACAAAGTGAGCAAGCACAACAAAGATGTAAGTCCCTCCGAACGTCCTCCTGCACCGAGCACACGTTCTTCCAACGTGATAATAATAATCAGCCAATATCTTAAAATGAAAGTTTCTGTCTTTGGCATGAAACCAAGTAGTAAACCTTTGGCTCTTTGAGAGTCTGCTTCACCCTCCATCGCTGGGGTTGTAATTTTAGCAGACGCGTTGCTCAGTACAAGCGAGAACTTGCTGGAAGAATGAAACGCATGCACTAAATGAAACGTCCCCAGATCCACGAGCTGAAGCTGAAGGTGCAGGACCTTGGGGGCAAATTCAAAAAGCCCGCCCTGAGAAAGGTGAGGGTGTCAGCAGACGAGATGATGCGAGCTCTTTTGGGATCCAAACACAAGGGCTCGATGGACCTCAGAGCCAACCTCAAGTCGGTGAAGAAGGAGGACGTCAAACAGGACAAGGTACTTTTGGTTCTTCTAGTTGCATGCAAATATTAGTTGAAAGACACAGGCGCTGTTGTTTAGCATTGATTGTTCTCCTCAGGTGCTCACCAGTGAAGTGGGTGACTGGCGTAAGAACGTTGAGGCCATGTCTGGTATGGAAGGCCGCAAGAAGATGTTCGACACAGCCGGCGGAGGCCAGTGAGACGCTGCGAACGCTGAGGCTGATCAGTCTAGACAGAAATATGGAACAAGCATCTAAATGTTAATTAACTCTCTTTAAGAGTTAAGCACCAGGTCAAAAGCTTGTGTAACCCCCACTTCATCAGCCTCCATTAGCTTGATGACTAAGCGTTGACTCATAGCACTTAGAGTGCAGGATGAGACGAGACCCAAAGTTTTTTTTTTTATTACCGAAGAGTTTTGTTTTTTTTGTTATAACATCTTTGACAATTAAAGTGGATATAAATAAACAGACGTTCTGTCTTCGGTGTTCCATAGCCGTACTTGACTTTATCCTGTTTTATCTTGTTGTACTGGCACTGGCGGGTTTATGCGGAACAGGTGTTCCCTACGTAAATCCGACTTCACAATGTTCCGAAATAGATCTTGGAGGCACATTAATAAAACAGGGGTGCAATAACATTTATAAAGTGTACTCAAGGTAAATATATAATGAAATGAAAGCAAAATTGGCCTGTGAGACAGTAAACACAGCCAGTTTTCCACATTATTAGAATTATGTTTCGCTCATTTTTTCGAGGTGTTTTAAAAGATGACGACAGAAATAAACCACAGTGGACGTGAATCCCCGGCAGATGGTGAATCAGACCCGAGCTGAGTATTTATAGTCGTGTGGACGCACTCTGCCATAACTGACCGCCATGGAAAACATAACTTGGTGTTGGACAGCACGAACCACTGGCACTGTTGTGCGACACATTGTATTCATGCATGTGGCTCTTCTGGGCTATGGGCAGTGAGTCAGTGGGCTGGTTGCCGCCCAGCCATCATTCTTTAAAGTATGACAGTAACACCAACAATAGCATCATGAACTATGTGAGTGCACTTCAGTTGATAGACTCCATGGCTTTATAGACTGGCTGTGCAAAAGAGAACAGCTGATAAACATCGCGTCATTCATTTGTGTTGACAAGTCCAGGCATTTGTGTTGACATTTGCGTCCATGTTGAAACGCAGACACCTCTTATCTGCCCTTGCACCAAGTCTTAACGTGGTGGTAATGCAAAGCAGCCCAGGTCTGGAGCCATGCTGCGTCTATAGAAAGGAACAATCGAGAGCTTTCCAGAGTGGTTTAATGTAAACACGGTTAAATAAGGGGCAAAAGGTCACGACGTTGGACTGGCACATGAAACGGGCGGAGATGACACACACATTAATGTGTGGCCTGATGGGCCATACCATTCACAGTCAGTGTCAGTTACTGCTCACACTTGTGATGTACCATTAGTGCCACTTGGTGGCAGTAATACATCTGCTGTGGTAAATAAAAAAACAAAAACAAAACACAAGCAACTGAACTGGGCGGAAATTAACTTACAAAAGACCAGAAACGACTATGTTTTTTTTTTAGGCTCATGTGTAATTGTTGTGTTTTTGAGGTGCAAACAAAACTAATGTGAGTCTGAAATGAAAGCAAATGCATTTTTCCCATGTGATTTCAAAAATGTGACAATTGACAGAGCTTGAACGAGTCCATGTTCTACACCGCTTGATCCTCACACTGTGAGCAAACAACAAAAACTGAAATAGTGAAGAACAAGTGGAGCCTGGTAATAAATAATTACCAGAAGCAATGGGCCAGTTCATTTCATTCATGAGTTAACCCAATAGGAAAGAAAAACGAGCTGGTTTACACAAACACACTGACCTTATGGCAACGGCACAGACACAGTCAACAAAAATATATTTATGGAAAAAAAAAGAGAAAAACACAGAGCAATTAAGAACCAGCAGGTAAAAGTGAACATGAACAGCCTGGCAAAACAGTGCAAGAGTGAAAAGCAGGTTGCCTATATATGTATGATCCGTTAACGAGGGAATAAGAAACTGGTGCGCAGCCAGGTGGAATGTCAGGTGAGTGGAAATGATGACTGATTGGGAAAGTCTGTGGAGAGCTCCATGAATAACACAGTGTTAAAACATGTTGTGTATATATATAAGATATATATATATATATGTATATATATATAAGATAGAAGAAACCTAAACATATATATATATATATATAAAGAACACACTTGGAGAAAGCCACATCTCAACATAAACAAACTCTACAATCAATGACACTTTGCTTCTAAATATATGCAGCCAAGTTGCCTCTTTACCCCAGCACTGCAGAATCCACCCGTCCCATTTAATGGTCCAAGTTAATCTATAATCCTGTCTCACTCTTGATTGCCCCTTAGCCAATAGGAGAGGAGAGGAGGCTGATGGGTATTGGTTCTGGAATCCAAAGCTGGCCAGGGGTCAAAAAGATGCACCCATTAAAGATCCCCCTCCCTTTAATCAAGTGGAAGATTTCAAACGGGCTACAAATAATTTAAATACAGGATAAATCACAGCTTATATTCAACCCAACAAGAAAACAGCTTTATTTTTTAAAACATCAACGTCATTCGTTTTGGTTCAGTTTGAATTGAATTATATTTAATACATTTATGATACTTATTTTAGCTGACACAAAACCTGATTGTCATTTCTCCCTGTGTAGTCTCAATATATTATTAATAGAAATAGAAGATTTGCAAACAAAATACTTGTTCACAAACCTCAGATTTCCTGTACAGACAGTTATGGTCCCCAGAGGATGAACTCCAATGACCTTGGTAATCTCCTTCTTTCTCCTCTACAATCACCAGCATTGGTATAATGTTCTATCTCCCAACAGCTATTTGGTCGATTGCTGTAGATATGTACTTGTACCCACTTAAAAATGACCTTTCGAACCCAAATGTTCCCATAATGATATTTAATGTTGTAATTTATGAAAAAAAACAAACAACAACCACCACATGCTGCGTAAATACTGATCTAATCCTGTTTGTCACTTGGCTAAAGCACTTAGCTTAGTGACTTGCTCATCTGCAGATGAAAGAAGTGTCGCGTTGCAGGTAATTAATCTCCGCCTGACATTAATTGCTGTATCTCGTCATCTGCTCTTATCGCAGCTCCAAAGTCCTTGGAGAGAGTGCTTGATCTGTTTCCCATCTTCTCGCGATAAGAACTTGCTCAACTCTTTTTGCACGACTCTGTCATTCGCTGGAGTATTTTTCCTGGTTTTCCTGTAACCAGACGCCGGGGAACGTGATTATTCCTATCGGCCTTTGAGCGTGAGCTTTGTTTTTTTCAGATGGAGGATGTGTGACCCTGTCAGACTCTCACACTGCTCTCTGATGCTATTTGTGTTAAAGGTGGGTTGCACCTCTTTCAGCAGACATTAACTATAAGGTTGAACCTTGCAGATGTCACCCAGGTGCTCAAGTCATTGCTGGCATCATTTCCAAATTTTTTTTTTTTTTACAGTCCTGCTGCAAAACTCATTTTTGGCTCCGCCCGGCCATGTGACGCCGGTCGAGTGCACAGGCCATTTTTCACTCCATGCAGCTTGTAAAGCAGCCATATGGAAGAAGGGGCCTGGCTGCACCCACACTGGCTCTCCTCTCTGGTCATAATATTTAACTCCTCCAAGGTCATGTGATATTTATTTGTCATATGAGGTTTTAACAATCATTTGTCAACATAAAATAAATATGAAACGATTTCCTTTTGTTTTCTCCAACAGCGTTCATCACAGCGTCTCATCAGTGTCACTCCTGCTCCAGACGAGTTCGTCAGAGTCTCTTTTGCATCATTAGACTCTGACAGTGATTGCCAGTAATAAGTTGTGCCGAATGTGGGCACCATTTGGATTTCAAAAAGACGGATCATGAATAAACATCAGTTTTCAGTTTGAAACATCTTGCCAGTGTAGAAAGCCCCTGACAAACAAAGGCACAATTAATTAGTTGCAGTAGACATGCAAACGTGATTGTGTTGGCAATAGAATGTTGAGTACAAAAGTCTGTGCACAATACTGTGCAATATTATGTTTATAGTTACTGTACATTGTATATTTTGCTATTCCAAACTGTGTATTTTTTCCCTCTTATTACTTTATGTTTGCGATGCAAAAAGAGTGGCTCTCATTTCCTTATAATTTGTATAATAACAATAAAGACATTCTATTCTATTCTATTCTATTCTATTCTATTCTCTCTATATACTGTATATATACACACACACACACACACACACATATACATGAGCTGGTCGATGGTTGGACCGGCTCTGTAGAATTTGTTGTGTTCTGGGCGTTTGGCTCTGTAAATATTATGTTATATTATATTATGTTAGTGGTGATTTGAAAAAGAGACGCTTCCGCTGGTCACGTGACCGACGTGACGCGCTTTCGGACGTGAGGATGAGCTTCGGGGCGTAAAAAGTGAATTTCTAGCCGAATCGTGTGATTTCTTGCGTGTTGACATCAGCCGTCCGCCACAGCCCCGCCCCCCCCCGCACTGATGCTGGTTCCCTCTTGCATCAGCACCAGAGAGAGAGGGAGAGAGAGCGAGAGAGAGAGAGAGCGAGAGAGAGAGAGAGAGAGAGAGAGAGAGAGAGACCAAGCCCACCATAACGTAGAGGCGTCAAACGGCCGACAGCGCATCCCGGTTACGCACGGTCCAGAGGCCCCGTCGCCAGCAGAGCGCCTGAAAGAGCCGCAGGAGGAGCCAGCGTACCCGGGCACACGGTCAGAGCCGCAGTCAGTGATGGAGAGCCTGCTGGATAATCCAATGAAAGCCGTGCTGTACCTGAAGGAGCTCACCACCATCGTCCAGAACCAGCAGAGCCTGATCCAGACGCAGCGCCAGCGCATCGACGAGCTCGAGCGGAAGGTGGAGGATCTGATCGGCGAGAACCGACTGCTACGCGACCCGCATCACTACGTCCAGCAGCCCGCTGCGCACCACCACCACCACCCCCACTCCCACCACCACCCACAACAACAACAACAACAACAACAACAACAACAACAACCACACCACCAGAGCCACCGCAGCGTCAGTCCCCAGGCGCCGGCCCACCTCCACCAGCACCCGGCCGGCAACAAGGCTGCGGTGCACCTGTGCCAGCAGGCGCAGCAGACTCCCGGAGTGTCGGCCCAGCCTCAGCAGCACCCGACCCCAGCTCCCGCTCCATCCTCCCACCACCCGCAGCAGCTGCAGCTGGTCCCCACCTCCCCGCAGTCCCCCAGAACCAGCCACACCAGCCCGGACCCCGGCGAGCAGGACAGGAGGAGCCCCTGCTGCAAGTCCCTGGTTCCGCAGACCCCCACCGCTCTGTGCCGCTCAGTGGGACTCAGCAGGAAAACAGAGTGAGTAGCCCCCATGCTGTGTTCACTCCTGATATATATATATACTACAATGTAATATTATACACTGTAATATACCATTACAAGAACCAGACTTTAACAGTAAAGTATGAGGGACTCATGAAATATAACACAACAATAAATATGATTTGATCTTGGTTCTGATGATATATATATTTTTTTTCTTGTCTAAATATAACAAACGTTGTTTGTCCAGGAAACAGTGTGATATCCTCCAGGGCCATAGCACATAATGTCACAGCCTGCTGCCCCCTTCAGTGATAGTGTCAGCAGTCAGTGTTGAAACGTGACGAGTATAGATGTTGAAGAAAACCCAAAAAATATTGACATTATTATGAAATATGAGTAAATGGGACAAAAATAAGACGTGAACTTTGCATTAGCGTTGTGTTTGTTTGCACGCCATGTACCTCTGATTAACTTCACACCCCCTGACAAGGACAGGGCTTCATTTTTCTGACAGGTAATTTAAGATCCCTCTATATTTCCACATTGTGCGTCCAGTTGTTGCCCTCTCAAATCGACTGAATGTTTAATGGATATTGATTTCGAGGAGGGAGCCTGGCATTTGAACAGTGGCAGGTTATTAATTCTGCACCAGTAGCGACGGTCACGTCTGTGGGATTAGGCACTGGAGATTAAATGTTTTTTTTTTTTTTTTTTTGGTGTTTAGATCTAAAGTTTGGATAAATCATAGCGGATGCTCTGGTTGAGCTGTTACAGGTTACAGTGCAGTTTTTGAGTGATTTCTATAGATGAAACGTAGAATTTGTATATATTTTTAAAGCATTTCTTTTAGGTTTGGCTGAGGCAGCGTTTTCATAGGTGCAGGGAGGACACTAAAAACACACAACTTAAGCAATGCAGCGAATCCTCAAGGCATATCACTGACCAAACATCAGCTCTTTTTCATCTTTGCATCTGAAATGCACCTGCGATCAAGGTCAGTCTGTGGTCACGGTTGCGTTTTAATCACATGCCAGTCACTCCAGATGCATTGATATGCTTGACTTGTCTTCTCTGTGGACATTTTCATTGTCAGCGGCGTCTTTCTGGTGTCACTCAGAGATGATGCTACAAACTGCACACTCATCCCATTCAGCCTTTGTTCCATCACTGAAACCTTTTTTTCAGTTCATTCTCTCTCTTTTTTTGCCATGTTACAAAGAACTATGAAACAATATGTCATGGACCAATTAACAATTAAGTGATAAATAATAATAATAAAAAAACAAGGTTTATCAATAA
Source organism: Trinectes maculatus (assembly GCA_016785345.1). Taxonomy (NCBI): domain Eukaryota; kingdom Metazoa; phylum Chordata; class Actinopteri; order Pleuronectiformes; family Achiridae; genus Trinectes; species Trinectes maculatus. Next base: position 131,439 of record JAFBJQ010000843.1, read on the forward strand.
TACAAAAAATATTTAGTTACAGCCCCATTTAAACTGACAGTAGTAAAGGAGTATGTTAAATAAGGGTCAGTATGTATTTGTATCATATGAAGAGGACATTTTAAGTAATAAAAAAACCCTTAGTGACAAGGAATTTAATCATTTTGACCTACAATTTGAAGTTTTATAATGGTGACATCTGTGGTGCTCTGATAGGCTAATTAAGTACCTTTAAACAATATTTACTCTCATTTGTTTACCCTGGCAAATTATCCACATGCTGCCGCAGTCTATGCAGTTTTTTTAATCATGGCAAAGATATGAAAGAAAAAAAAACATTGAAAACGTATCCCGTGTGTATGCACTGCATGCGCCTCAGAACTGTCCGTGGTTCTGAATGCTCTTTGCTTTCCACGATCAAGGTCAAATGAATTTCCCCTGTTGGAACCACACACACGCACACACACACACACACACAGAGCACAGCACAACAGCGCTGAGCCCCATCTGTTCTACTTGGCTGCGTTTGCATTGTTTCTGTTAATCCATGTTGATTTATCGTGCCATTAACACATAATTCCTGAAGGTACGGGTCAGGAGTGGTAGACATTAGCATGTATACAAAAGCTGTCACATGGATTCACTCGGACATGGGCAAACACACTCAAGGATATGAGCTACACAAAATATGAGCATGTGTGGGTTTGGATCAAACCCCCTGACAGTTGTGAGAAATGATTAACAATGAAAGGGAGGGAGGGAGAGAGAGAGAGAGAGCATACTATACACTACTCTGTCTAATTTAAAAGCAGTGATACATATAACGGCAGGAGATGCAACACAGCACTGTAATTTCCACTTACGACATTGATTGTGGTGATTCAGTTGGTGAATCACTGTGCTGTCAGAGCAGCAGGAGACGTTTTTCTGATAACAATTGGACAACAGCAGCAAACTTTGTCTCCAGCCTCTGTCTATTTAGCCACACTCAGTTCATGAGTTGCATGATTTGTGTTTGTGCTAAATGGTGTTGGACGGAATGTTTCTGCTGAGATGTAAATGTGCAGTAAAACACATGTCAGAGAAGGATAAGGACTGAATGGTCATAATCATGCACATAAACAAAAATAATGACGAAAGCCAAAACATAATTCAACATCTGACATATAAATAGCTTGTTGGGCTTTAATTAGTGAAGTAAGGAATCAAGGAAGCAACTAAGTAACCATATAATCCCTTAATTTCTGGATATGACGGATTAGAAGACCTAATCGCCATGTTCCCAACTCATCAGTTTTCACTTGATTAAAAACAGAAGCAGAAAATCCATCGTGAAGCTCCGAATGCTCGTTGGCTTATCTCCTCCTTTTGGCACAATTTGAGGAACACAAAATCAAAAGTAGTGAGTGTGACAGACAAGAGTCGGAAGTGATTGTATTTCCTGAGTTTGAGGAGCCATCCCGTCCACTCCTCTGTCTTCCTCTGTCCATCTCTGTCCTTCTCAGTCTCGCTTCTATTGTTCCAGCTCTCACTTTCTCCCAATCTGCCTGACTCATCCCTCCCTTTCCCATCATCTTTCCTCTTTTGTCTTTGTTCTCCTCTCAACCCCTCGTTTTGTTCTCCCCTCCATTACTCATTACCTTATGCTTACAGTATCCACCTCCGCAGTCTGGATCAGTATTCAGGCCCGTTCTCTAACCATCATCCTCTCCACCACTTCACTCAACTCTTGGCTGCAGTCTCCACAGTCCACCCAGTTCTTTGCCTCTTCATATAAGCTTGGGGGCAGCCAAGGTGTGTTGATGTGTGTGTGTGTGTGTTAAAATGAGAGCGTAAGATGACTGTTCAGGAGGGAGTTGAGAAGAGTTGGCAATAAGCAAAGGTGAAGTGTTGTGCGTGTGTGTGTGTGATAGGCAGCAATCCTGGAGCCTGAGGTGGAAATCCCAGGGTTCTCATATAGCTCCAGGTGCATCGCTGCCCCCATGCGCTCTCACCCTCACTACAAGCTCTTGATCTTCCACGCACAACACTCAATAATGCACACAAACCCTAGCATGCCACACCTTTTTACCTGGCTGTGACTCCTACTGTGCCCCCGCTACATCCTCGTTTTCCTCCTAATGGCCCTCGTACCAACCGATAACCAGAAAACATCTCGTGTCTCATCTAAGAAGGAATAAAGTGGGATGAACACGTAGCACTTAGAGACTGGGAGCTCAGCACACACACATTCGCACACACGCGCAGCGTGGCACACATTATGGAGCAGCCCTGCTGGGCCCCTGCTGGATGCTGCAGCGGCTCCTTGTTCTGATGCTCTTAGATCAATGAGCCTGGATCTCTGCCAGCACAGGCCCCTGGCTGCTCTGCTGACCTTATAGAGCCACGTTAGCCTCGATCTCCAGGCACCATATATTTATTCCACACCTGGGGTATCAAAGATCTCAATACATCATAGGCCTTTTTTTTAAACAATAGTTTAGTTTCGACTGTAGAAATATGGAGCTGACAGAGTGTGAGACTGTCTTCATCAGATTTTTTAAAAAAAAGAAAAAATATGAACTTGATATAACAATCACTTTGACGTCGATTACATATAAGTTGTTTTGTTCTTTGAGTCACAAGACCCACAGCAGACCCACAGCAGTGTGTCTTGCATGTTTGTCTCCCAAAAGACAAATGGATGCAACGAGTTCAAGATGTAAACAACGGTCCTTTCGATACTATATTTTTCTTCCCGTCCTATCTTAGCGTGAGGTGAAATATCCTCTCCTGCAAGCTCATGCCGTCTCCTCCGCATCCCCTCCCTCCCGTCTGAATGGGAATCACGTCTGCTTATGACAAGGAGGTGGCTCGGCTCTGCCGCCGCTGGAATCTAAATCATGAATATCACATTTGGTGGCGTAGTGCTTTTAAATTGCTTCATTTCTCAGAGGATGTGGCTGCCAGGAGATCCCAGACTTCCAGGTAGGAAATATTAGCTTTTTTCAAGTTGAGCAAAGCAGAAGAGGGTCCCAGTGGTCTGCAATCAAGCAATGAGTGTTCATCAGTCACGATGCTCGTGTTTGCTCTTGCATTAGGGTTTAAATAAACATGAAATCTGCCTTTGCATGGAGACATCTGGGTCTCTTACATTTACATCCATGCTTATAATCTAATCCAAACTCACACGTAACTCTGTCTCTTTTTATTTTGTAGACAAAAACGCTCATCTTTTATCTGTAAATACTTTACACCCACAGGCCATTTTCAGAAAATTTGTTTTGAGCGCTTGCTTCCTGGTTGGAGCAAAATCTTTCGCTGATCTGATCAATGCGTCTCTTTTCTTCGGACAAAGGAACAATATCTTTAATGAGCAATCAGCACAGTGTGTGCGCGCGTGTGTGTGTGTGTGTGTGTGTGTGTGTGTATTTCAGAGTTGTGGTTGCAAATGGAGAATTACACTATTGTCGTCATCTGACGTCGCTTCATCTGATTGCATAATGTCAACCGAGAATTTCATTATATGTTAATTTAATAATCTTCCTATTAATCACATTTTAGGAGCGTATAAAATAATATATTATTATTATTATAATATAAAATAATCCTCCATATATCAGTTCATGCTATCTTTTTATATGAAGAAGATGCACAGATACAATACAAATAACAACAGACCTGTAAAAAATTACATTTAGATAAAATATTCCTTTAGAACTCAACTGTTCTCAACAGTGTTTTGCACACATTTGTGTGTATTTAAACTATTTTAAAGAGGTTTAAATAAAGGTTGAATGGGATGAAAAGATGATGCGAAGATGGCGAAATTCCTGAAGGGTGGATAACGCTGAGGCATGGCTCACAGCGGTCAGTGAGCCTGAGAAATAGCTGCTCTTTGAAACAAGGAACAATGTGCGTTTGTAGAAAAATGTCCACCCATCTGTCGCAGAGATTTCACCTCCTGGGAGCTTAATGCTGAAAATCCCCGAGCAGACAATTCTAATTGTTTTGCTCCATGTGGACCCGTGTGCATCTGTGTGTACGTGCATGTGTACCAAAAGTAAAACTGCAAACCTGAACAGCATTTAGTATTGAGCATAATATAGACGTACCAAACATTACCACAACGTATTTTGTGCCTGCAATATTAGATTTAGAAAAAATAACACAATTGCTTGGACTATAATAAACAAATAAGAAACAAATTTAATTTAATTTAAACAATTACTGGAAATGACAGGATTAAGGGTTCTTGTGTTTATAGTTTAAAGGCCATTGCTTTTTATTAAAATTGTTAGCGTCTCTTAGTTGGACACGGCTCTCTATTTAACATAATGGTCATGGACACACAAACGCACGCATACAGACACACACGCCTGTGGAAATGTCAGGTGTGGTTAACTATACGACCCAGAGTAATGTTCAAAACAATCCACCTAGGGCTTCCAGGCATCGCAGACCTGATCTGAACAGGCACGGCGTGTCCAATCGGCTCGCATGCACTTCTCAACACAATCACATCCAAAGCTTAGCCATGACCTATTGTACTGTGCAAAAAAAAAAAACACTTCTACACATCTACATCCACTCAGGTAGGCTAATTCACTCACTTATTTGCAATCATCATACTTATGGACCCTCTTCATTCAAAGACTTTGCACCAGGTGGTCTTGGTTCTTCAAACCCTTTTCTTGCATAGTATTATACTGAGGGGCCGGGTCAAATTAAGCTGCCATCAATTCCTGGAAGTTACATTCAGAAGTGACTCATCAGCCTGTGTCTGGGCGCCTGTGCGCTGAAAAGAAAAACCTCATTGTTGTGTTACATGACGTTCGGTATTTGCAGCAGTCAGGTTTACTGGGCGGTGGATAGCCTTCGCATTCAGTTGACTTAAAAGACAACTTGTCCTCCCCCTGCACTATGGTTATATCACCAACGCTCCGTCTGTGAAGCCCTTGATGCCAGGATTACATCATCAAGTACGCAGTGCCGGGGGGGGGGGGGGAGGGGGGACACGCAGGGGGGGGGGGGGGGGGGGGGGGGGGTCTAATGAGCAAAGAAGTGAATAACACACAGAAAGGACTAGTCCTTTATTTGTTTATTTATTTATTTATTTAGTTATCACGTCTGAGAGTTTTCCTCATCAGCACCCACTCTGGCTGATATGCAGTATGACACCCGTGTCACCGATAACTGTCAGGCATCAGCGGAAAAATATATCTGCGAGATCCGAGCCGCTGCCAAGTCTCCAGAAGCAGCACGCCGTAGCTCAATGCTCAATGGTGGAGGCACCAGCTGGAGATCAGATGAAGACAGAAGGATGAACTGATGCTTTTGTGGCATAATGAGTGACCGCCTGCGCGTTGCTCCAATTTGACCTTTTTATCGTCATCCAAAGTGGGGCACAGACACAAGAGTGAATAGTGGTGCACAAAGTGGGGTGCAAAATAAAGATCGGCACAATATTTCTGGTTTTAAGCTAAGTCTTAGTCTCCTTCATTGAACGTTGAACTGCTGTCGTCATTGTTGACATTAACGTTTGACGGTAAAACTCTCTTTTCCTTATTTTGCCTACTCAACTGGAGCTGGAATCAAATAGTCCAAAATGAGACTGAGAAGGTTCGAGTCAGTTTCTCTGACACTGGCACAGTCAGGAGTTTTTTTTCCCCCTCCCCCTTTTCCCCTTCCTTTATTAGTTTTCTCTTGGGAAATTTGGTTTCGCTTGCTCATCTATCTCCAGCGCTCCAAATTTCACTTGCAGAGGGAGAGAGCTAAGGAGAATGGCCACTGTCACTGTGCATTAACAGGATATGCTTTGGTTGTGTATCTGGGTGATGACTGCGGTAATAGCACAAGAGATGTGTGATTTAGTTGAAGGATCCTTTTTTTCCGGTTAATAAACATTCTCGGCTCAGAGAATCACACACTCCACCTACTAGCATTGTGAATGTGTGCTCCATCCCCTCTCAGCCTGTAAAACATAGTGATAAAGCGGCTCTTGTAGCATCTGTCAATTTGCCAAATGGAGGAGAAGAATTACAGGAAGGGTTTGAGTGTCTTTTTTATTTATTTATTTATTTTTTTGATTTAACGTTTCCAGTGCTACTGCCATAAGATGAGTTGACTTGCGGAGTGAAGATAATATATTTATTGGCCTAAGTTAATCTCAAGGACTGTGGTGACAAAGTAAAGTACTCATGTCTCGTTTTTTTTCTGGATGAGAAATGAGTTGCTGGGTTTTAAACCTGTTATTATTGTCAACTCAGCTTTGCCGTGCCTTATGCAGACGTATGTAAAATACCCGCTCGATGTGACTTTGACTCTACCATGCATTTACTCCAAAATGTTGCACGAAACCAAACATGAAGATGAAATAACTGCACAAATGCCTTTTCAAGCAGAAACCCCATGCAGCCTAAAAGGCCTTAACTCTATGTTTAATATGGTTGCTTCCTCCAAGGTTGTATTTGTGTTTGCAATTATACTACACATTGTACTGCAAACACAGTATAATGTGTAGCTTTGTGAGCAACACGAACATGTTCTTTGCTTTTTCTCTCCGCTGACCGCCAAGGAAATGGCCTGTGAAAACTAATCCATCAATTATTGTGAGATTTGACCCCCCCTCCCCCCCGCCCCCTCCCTCCTCTGTCCCACGCTCCAAAGTGCATCACTCCTGTGTGCACAGATCCTTTTCTGCCTTGAGCCGGGTTGAGTCAGCCAGAGAGCTATTGACACAGCGCAGCCGAATTCAACACAAGGAGGAGCGCATCGACAAACACATTAGACACGAGAAGCTAAAACGAAACACAATGAAACCGTGGTGTGTGGATAACAATCGCCCCTCAAACAGACCCAGTGTGTAAAAGAGCTTGTAGATTTTTTTTTTTTTATAGATGGTATTAGCGAGCTCAGGCCACAAAGTGAACTGAGTCAGCGGTGTGGAAGATCAGAGAGCAGGTCGTGCGAGTTCAGTTTAATGTTCAGCGCCCACATCGATCAAACAGCACACACAGTTTATGGGTGTGTGTGTGTGTGTGTGTAATGGCAGACACGATTTGTCGCCTCATTTTCAGTTTCAAAGGCAAAGTGTAATTCATGCTTCTGTCCTGCAGAGGAAATATTTGTATAATTCTGAACATGGGGATGAGTGTATTGTCGTCATAATGAGCATGAGGGTTGTTTCCTCTTGGATATAGAAAGATTCTCTTTTTATATCCTACTTTCCTATAAGTAGGAAAGTATATATACACACACACACACACACACACACACACACACACACACACACACACATATATATATAAAAGATATAAGATTTGGGCATCACACATGTATTCATGTGTCAGTATGTGATTTCAAAGTATGTGTGTTTATTTGCTGTAAATCTCCACCAGGTAAATACAGAGGGTCCTCGAGTTACGACGGTCGCGAGTTACGTCGTTTTCGTGGTTACGACACATCTCCTGTGAACTTCCTTGTTTCGGCTTAAGCGGTTTGCTCCGTAAATATGTACAGACTTCGCACGGGAACTCGTTGCTGAGCGCTCTCTCTGTCTCTCAGCGCGCAGGCCGGCTCTCCAACACCTCCACAGCACAGCTAGGCTACTCTGCCTTGTGTTTACTTATGTGAAATGGACGGCTGGCGGGGGGTGCAGCGGCAACCGGTAAGGAGATGCCCCTACAGTGACAAAAGGCAATTCACCACAGTAAACTCTTATTGTAGGGTGGTGTTATAGCGACATCTAGTGGCACAACTTTGTAACTACCATACCTATGAATGTATGTTCCGACTTACGTCGAAATTCGGTTACGACACATTCTCAGGAACGGATCTCCGTCGTAACTCAAGGACCCCCTGTACTGTATTCTAATAACCCAAACGCTTTTTTTTAAACTATTCTTTCTTTATCTGTGTGAACAAATTGCTGTGCTGTCCCACTGCTCTCTCTAATCTGTGTCCCCTCAGATACCGCCAGTGTTCTCGACCTATTAAAAATGGCCACGGCGGTGTCACGGTCGTTATGGCGGACACAATTAGAGGAGCCGTTAACAATGGGAATTCATTTGCTGTTATTCCCTCCCTGTACTGTCTGCCATTGTTGCAGTCAGCTACGCCCCAACCTTCCTTTCACAACAAAGAGACAAAACAACCTCTGCTTTCACGGTCGAGCCATTTTGGGATTTGATAAAAGCCAAAGCATAATATGTTTCTCAAAGGACCCTGGGTACTGTGTGAACTATTGCACTTCACAGCAGAGAGCAGATATGTTCGCAAGAACAGACTGAAGTGTTCTTTAGGAGTCGCGGTCTTGTGGGAGGTTGGTAAGGAGATAGGAATCTTTTTGTTCTCTCTGTTCTCTCCTATGGGACAAACAGGAGAGGAACTAGCAGGAGATGATGGTAGGGCTTGAGAAGAGATTGAGGGAAAGGTGGGTCATATGAAAAGCAGCTGCTCTCTTCACTGCCATACGTCTTCTGACAGTAAGAGTAACTGGGCAAATTCTATATGTTGCACAATAGGACCCAGAATAGGGGGATGGGGAGTCACGGAGAGCGAGAGAAAAATCAGTGTAAAAGGAAGAGAAGGAGTGGAGATAGGTCGGGGGGAAGGGTGGGTATTGAAGGAGGAGATAGATGAACCACACGAAGAATGTGAGGCAGTGGCCAAGGGAAGGAGAGGACACGCTGATGGAGAGAGAGAAGCCGAAGGCACTCGAGGCTCTCTTTCACGTGCACATTAAATTTTTACATCCTTGCTCCATTTCAGGATCACCTTAACCCGTGACCGTATATTTACTGCGTTTTCCAGTAGGGCAGGGATGTGGATCATCACTATGGTCATACTTATCAACACTGTCCTGTCTGTAAATTCTACCTCTAACACATCTTTGCAAAATTGTTATTAACGTTGTAGATTTTATTAATTTTGTGTAGAAGAATTCCTCATCTAAACTGGAAACTGTAAAAAATGGAAGATCTGAAGAAAAGGCTAAAAACAAATCAAGCAGTAAACTACATTTTTTTCCTCTGTCTCTGTCCCTGGTGCTGAAATAATGCCTCTTTATTTCTGTCTTCATGGTGATAAAACACCTGAAATCAATCTGTCTGCCTGTTATTCTTTTTATTACGTTCTTTTTTAACCAACTAATCAAAGCCATGAAAATATCTTTGCCTTAATTCTGCCTATGAGAATATGAGAGATTGTTTCCAATATTATCTACATGAATACGACCTCAGTCAAGATGAGATATGTTGAATGAAAGAATGAATCTCCTTGTAACACGTTTTGTTTTGTGCATTTTACGACTTTGAGTTTTTCAAGTTGGATGAAACAAACTCTCCTCGCTCCAAAAGCCTTCCCTAAATTATTCTGACAGATGCCACCTGTTCTAGCCAAGATGCTCATTCTTGAGATTTAATTATTAGTATAATTAAAACCCCCCAAATTACCATATATAAGGCCATATGCTCCCCTTCGATCATGTGCAGGATTTACTTACTAAAGAAGTCCTGCATAGTCGACAACAGTTCCAGAATTTAGTGCAGAACAGTTCATATCTGTGAATAAGTATTTTGTTTTTTGTTCCCACAGAAACCAAACAGTGCTACACCAGTTCTGTTGCCCAGCGCCAGAGGCCCCGGAGGGGGAGACATCGACCGCCTGTGTCCCCAGGTAAGATGACTGCATCCTTGCAACATCTGCACAAATATTTATTCAAAATATATCTTTTATTTCTTTTGTATACTTTGAACTATTTTATCTTTATTTTCTGTAAATTTCAATTGCGGCCACTTATCATGCATCCTGTTAGCAGCGGTGCTGCAGAAGCTACTTAAGGCAACACAACACAACCCCAGCAGTAGTAAGTTGAAGTGGTTGGTGGTGCTTCAGGTTCATCCAGGGGAAACCAATTTTTTTTTTTGCCCTTTTATCATAACAGTGTGCTAATAAGGTTACACTCCAATAATCATAAATTAGCAACTTGCAGTAGGAAGGAAGTTTGTCAGTCTAAACACTTTAAAACGTCATTTGTCACATCAGCTTGGGTTTTGGGTCTTGTTGAGGTTAGACAAACTAATTTGTATTTTCTATAGCGTGTTTCCACTGGAAAACATTTGGAACATGCAAATCAGTAACACCAAAATCCCATATTTTTAGAAAAACCAAACAATCAGGGATACATGACTATATACACAATCTGTATATTCAGATTGGCATATGACAGAGACAGAGCTAATGCTGCCAGCTGGAAATCAGTGGTGTACAAGTATTTACATAGGCACTGCATACAGTCTCTTTAAAAAAAAAAAAAAAATCTCTCAAGTCATCCGTTATAAATGCTATAATTTTAATTTGATGTGGTGATTCACACCCACCGTCCTCACTGAATATGATAAATAACTAATAATTAGCTGCTGTAATGACTGTATTCTTGTACAACTGCTTGCTTGTGAGGCAGCTCTGAGGGAGTGCAACAGTTAATAGCAGTGTGGAATAGACAGTCCACTATATATAGAATGAAATAAGCAGGAACAAACAGAAATAATCAACAGCTTTGGTATGATGTTATCTTGCTCCTTTCAAACAGAAGTGACAGCACAGCATTTTATTTTGTTTGCCCCATCCGTGCTTCTGTTTACTAAAGTGCACTCGACCGCCACAGTTTCACTAGAAATGATGGCATTCATCTGGCCAAGGCCCATCGATAGCGATTAAGCCATCTGCCCCACAATGACTTGTTTTGTTGTGGACCGCACTTTTCACAGGATTGTTTTTGCTGCATTGTCCGCGCTTGGCGGAAAATAGCAGATAAGCAAACACGTATTGATTGTAAATCATAGCCCCCGCAGTGCTGGGTGTACGTGGCCGAAGGCTGCAGACCAACAAGCTCCCGCAATCACCCTTTAAACACCTCAGAGACCTGTATGCTATTAAATCAGCTGCAAGGAAAGAATGAAGGGCAGAAACGTAGGTGAACACAGGAAGTGATGATCATAGAGCCTTTTACTGGACAGACGAGCAACGAACCCAAAACCCAAGTTTCTGGTAGCGTGAGTCACATCATGCCGTTTTTAAATGCAAATGTTTTTTTTTTTGTGGTCAAATCTGAACATGGGTAATTTTTTGATACAACAAATTGGTTAGTGAGAAAAAAAAAGAAAACAAATCAAAAATCAATCGCAGTACAGCTTGATAGGAGATAGAAGCCATTGTTGTGATTGTTTTGTGCGCGGTGACCATCAGCTGAAGGTGCAGAACAGAGGGTCCAGGCTAACATGTAGACCCCTCATATCACCCCACCCTGCCAGTCTCTGAAGCAAACCACTTCAAAGCAGGACTCTCTGGGGCCAAGGCAGAAAGCAGCTTGTGGTTTTGTCCCCTTCTTTTGTCCCTGTTGCGTCCTTATCTCCTTTTGAGAGCCGCATTCTGTTGTCGTTGATTTTCTGTATTTTCGCATTGTTGTCAGTGATTTGTTGGGCATTCACTCACTTGGCATCATCGCACCACATGACAGCGACATAACTCCACATGGCACCCACAAACCATCGCAGCCCATCACCACTCACGTTCACTTCATTCGGGCTTGTCTCTCCACTGTGGTCACATTAAGTTTGAATATGACCATGTAACGAAAGTGTGATTATGCAACGTACAAGTGCCATAATGCATTGATGTGTGTACCGTAGGGTCTTTCCCATGCTGGAAAGTGGTGAGCCTGCTTGTTGACACATGTAATGCATCTGTGTTCATGTGAAAAAAAAAAAGAGTTCTTATCATGTCGCATGCTTTGGCTTGGCAGTGATCAGAACACAGCTCCCTGTTTGTGTGTGTGCGTGCGTGTGTGTGCCAGTGTGTCACGATGGTACACATGGTATCGTGTAACTTGCATTCACCAAGAAAACACAACAATTTGCAGGAAAATACATAATGATGGACACATCACCTTTACCACCACTCACAGTCGATAATGGCAATTCTCTATATATTAATTGACAGGTATTAGAACCATGCAGCCTCGTAACAAAAGACTGATAGTGCAAATAAAACACAAATAAAGCTATTCATGGATTTCTGTGTGTGATGATTATACTATAGATTTCCCTAATTATGGGAAATGCAGCTGCCTTAATGCTTAGGAGAGTAAACAGGAAGTATAATGTTGATTTGGTGAGTTTTGCTGCAACATAGGCCTCATTTTTAACCTTTATTACTCTTCTCTATTACAAACGCATTTACAAAACCAAAACACTCAGCGTCTGTTTTTCTTCTGTGATTTCCTGCACATATGCAAAGTATCGTAATATTTCAGATTGCTCAGATGTGACACCTCTGCCCAAGTAGCGACGTTGTTTTTATTGCAGATTGCAGCAATCGGCACATCATATTATTATATTTTATGCCCCCCCCATGAAATGAAAGTGGGTGAATTCTGTAATCTTGTGTGACCGGGAGACTCCACTCGCCACCAAAACCAAAACCAGGCCTGATTAACACATGAAAAGGATGAATCATTGCTACTCGGCGCACTACACTCCCACTTCAGGATGTAACGACGCTTTACTCCACACACCACACCTGACAGACACCGTGATCATTCACATTCCACTGAAGGGAACTCAAGCCTTAGTGTCGGCATCATTGTACTAATTTGAAGCCATGCTTGCTCTTGAGTTTTATCCGATCAGGCGAGGGAGTGGGAAACAAGTAGGTAATAAGACAGTGTACGTGGGATCATTTGAATGAACATAAAGTAGGGAGCTGTGAAGCGTAAGGGGAAGTTTGGACTTCGCCGTCTCATATAATGAGGACCCCACGGAGGCTGGAAACTCGCCCTGACAATCTGGTCACTCTTGCCAGACTTTAAGGAGGCACCCGAGGTTTCAGAGAGACTACAGGGGACTTGTATTCAGGGCGACTAAGCCCGATCTATAATCACTCACGGAACGGTTAGGTTGTGCAGGATGGCCACGCAGTTTAAATGAGCAGTTTGAGCCATCCTGTGCTGCGGCGTGCAGGAAAATGCACCCGGCTGTTTTGGTGTTACTTTAACCGTCCCATAGAGAAGCGTAGTTAGAGTCAACTCGCCGGGCATCAAGTCAACAGACGGAAAGAAAACATTAAGGAGGAGAAGAATTTCTAGCATGGAGAAGAACGATAAAATAACTTTTTCCGGTGATCGTGATGTTTGTAAAAAAAACATCACGTATTAAAATCTGTAAGATTTAATAAAATGTGGCACAAATATATTGTTAATGACCTCGGAAGGGCGGTGTATACTTCAAGTTCATATTAAAAAAGTCCAGATTAATTTTTGCTGTACCACTCTCTGGACTTACCGGGCCTCCCGCCACTTTGCATCATTTACAGGCCAGAAAAGTAGTCGTTTCTGTTATCTCAAAACTTTGTATCGCCGTCAGGGAAACAGAATCATGTTTCAGCAGCTTTAATTTCATTTGCATGTTGGGAGCAACATCGGTCTAAATCGCTGCTGCTGCCGTATATTTGTAATTTTCTGCGGCTGTCAAAGTGTAAAACTGGTTTTAATGACTTCACGGCTCCACTTATAGAAAATCAGCAGCCTGCTGAGGATGGTTTTCAAGAGCGCGGTGAGATCAATGCAGACAAGTCAGCGTGTTCCCTTACAAATAAATAGGAACATGTCGCTGGATGTCTTTAATCAAGTGAGTACAATTATGTGTTGCATTACATCACAATTTGCATTAAAAAAAAAAACCACACAAGAGTCTTCACACTTCTGATTTTCTTTTTAGAAACACTGACACAGCTCGAGCAGAACAATCTCCTCTCACGGCTGAGTCATCCTGGACGCCGATCGGGGAGTAAATGTTCACACTTGTGGTTGCGCGGTTAAAAATAAGCCTTTGGCAAGTGACAGCACTCGCTGTGTGCATGGTTCTTGAGCCTGTCAGCCATTCAGCTGCCAGAGCGACATCTTTCCCTCACCAGCTCACACTGAGCACAGAAAGACCAACAATCCACAACCCCTATAAATAAGTCCTCCTTCTAGTTGTTGGCCAATCCGCCTGTTTCGTCCGAAACATAAAAATCGGAATTGTATGCAAAGTGAGACTTTTCTAATCGGGGTAAATTAGGGGTGATCTGCTCTTTTGAACCGTCGGTGCAATTAAAGTTTACAGCCTTATCTTTTATGACTGGCCATAAAGAAGGCTAAAGTGGCGCAGATGAAGGATTACGCTCTGCAACCGGCGAAGCATATGACTTTGGTGGAGAATATTAAAAAGAAGGACAACACGTTTGGGTTATTGCCAAGATCCAATTTAGGAGGCTTGTGTCATCATTCTTTTTATCTGCACAACAAAAAAACAAAAAAACAAAGCAAAACTCATTGATCGTTAATACTAATAACGTCAGTAGTTGCTGAGTTGCTGAGATGGAACTGACACCTAGAGACAGCTGTGTCGTCTCGCCAAGACACGTTTTCTTGAATTAGTCACTGGAAATAAAAATAATACTAATTATAATACTTTATTACTAATTACTAATAAATTACTAATACTAATGAAAATAAAAACCTGCAATAAGTAGTGAACTCATGCTGCATGCCAAAAAAAAGGGGACGTGGTATGAATTAGGACACAGGTGGAAATAGAGGTTCTGTATGGGGGTGTCAGGACTCCAGGTACCATGATGTCATTTAATACCTGCCCTCGTTCCCCCTGTCTGTCTGTGCCCGTCCCTTCCTGTTGGATGCTGCAGCTGTGCTGCCTCAGCTGGAGAGAGTGACCTTGCCAGCTTGCTGTTCTGTTGTCATGGGAACTGAGGGCACAGGAAAATACGCAATAACATTGGCTGTTAGGCGGTGTGTAAGCACGTGTGTGAGACACACAATCCTCTTTTCTACATATGTTGAATTCCTGCAGTTTCCCCCGTGAACCTGTCTCTCTCTCTAGGATACGATGAATGTCCAGATCTGAGCGTTTCTCCTCCTCGCCTGTCTCCCTTCTGCAGCTTATCTCTGCACGGTGAAGCCGGCGGAGGCTGTTATTACAGAGGAGATTCTGTAAAGGCACAACTTTGTGATGACTGTGCCGTACGGGATCAGTTGTGCGGATGAGGGTTGAATGTGTGTGTGTGTGTGTGTGTGTGTGTGTGTGTGTGTGTGTGCGTCTCAGCATCTGTAGTCTGGGTCCTCAGATCTTCTCTGACACGATGAAAGGCAGAATGAAAGCCGTTGCTAAAAATGTAGCCGAGTCATGTCTTTAAAATGCTGCACTATACATACGTTTATAAGTAAAGCCAAACACAATAATCTTTATGATCTCACAAAGTACCCAAGTCATGCAGTATGCATTTGTTATGGTATGAGATGATGATGTGTGTAAACGATCAACACCACACTATGATTCTTGATATTCTGTAAAGGCAACCAGTGAAAGAAAGTATATATATATATATATATATATATATATATATATATAGGGCATATGCATGCAGTTTTTTTTTTCCTATCCCCCATTGCACCATGTTTAACAATAGTTTCGGTCATTTCTGGGAACGTACTCACTCGTCCCCGGAGGCTCCGCTCCAGCCATAATATCCCCTGAAATAAGCTACAGCGTGTCTTATTATGCAGCCATCACCATTCCGTGCTGGCAGAAAGAGTTCCTGCCAGAAATAAAGCAACAAACGTACAGTTTCTGTGACGTCTCCCGTTTTTCCCGAGAGCATCCAGGTGAGCATCACGCGCCTAAGTTCTATACTCATTATGCTCTTTGTCCTTCAATGGCAATCAGCCATTATTTTCAGCCTCTGTCCAGACATCGACATTTGACCCAATGACCTTACAGTGTATTCACCGTTTTTGGCATACGCGCTGCAAACAATGTGGGAGCATTACAAGTGCGTTTGCCTGAAACTAGCCAAGACACTTGCATCAGGCTTGGCGCTGCATTGTGCTAGATGTATAACAGGAAACGCGGCCAAAATGCCAAATTGTAACAGCATGCCTCACTGTGCAAAAACACCGAGCCAAATGTCCCACAAGCAGACATCTGGTGGCGTCAGCTGCCCTGCCCATTAGCTCCAGAGGTAGTGGAGAGGACACCACAAATGAACCAGTGCATCATGACTCCAGTAAACATGGGGGCTTGGACGTGGCAGTAGCTGCTCCATCCCCTCACTCCAATAAATGACTATAACACCACTGCTTTTATACCCTCAGGTTTAATTAGCTTCATATTGAATATCATAAAAATGGCGCCGTGTGCTCAGCTTGGTAACACACAGCGCATCTGCTTTTGCCACGTCATCCATGTGCACTTCAGTCACGCGGCAGGCAAGTACAATATAAACAAATAACCGCCGGGGCGTGAGAGCATCAGTGATGTGTATTGAAAGAGAAAATGGAAAAACATTGTTTTTGTTTTTTTTTGTTTTTTTTTGCACACCTGCCTTACCTCCCAGTCATGCAAACACGCAATCTAAATCGGGCAGGGACCTAACAGGTACATGTTGTACTCCAGTGCTCCCTGTGAAGGGACATCGGGGTGACACTGTCAGGCACAGCGTACATCACCCAGCAGAGTCCTTGCTCTGACAGCTCGCCGACAGTCACGGCGGTAGATCAACAGGAGAATGACTGGAGAAGAGGTGGCGGCGGAGGAGGAGTGGGCATGAAAACCCGCTGACGAGGCGACCTGTTCTCCTGTCGCCTCACGCGCTATAATGAGAGACGAGGATAATGGCGTAGGGAGAGCGGGGGAGTGCAGCCAGAGAGACAGAGGCAGAACGAAGTTTAATTATGTTGCCTCTTGTTTGTATCTGCTTGAATAGATACTGTCTTCTGTAAAACATACCATTTTACACACATAAGATATACTGGCTAACAAATGCCCCACCTACAGACCATTTAATGTAAGAAAGGCAAAATGTTTCATTTTTACTCAGTCATCCTTTTGTTCTGCGTGCAGCAGTGTGTGTGTGTGTGTGTGTGTGTGTGTGTGTGTGTGTGTGTGTGAGTGAGTCAGCCTTGCATTGTGTGTGTCACGATGCATCACCTCCAGCCTTGTTCTGAAGTGGCGATGGGCAGTCAAAATGAGTTATTTGTTAAAGCAACACAAAAAACCCCCGCCCAGATGACGATATTTCATGAAACTTTGGACAAAGTGACAGAGGAAGAATCTCGCAATCAGAGACAGCGACTGGTCAAGTCTTATTCACAGTTAACGTAGCCTCTACTTGCTGAACGTTTTAATGTAAAGGACATTGCCGGTGTGTAAAGTCCAAATTGTTATTGCGTTGTTCATTGCACGCCGGGTGTCCTTCCCGTTTTGACTGCAGCCTTTAAGATCATTTGGAATCCATTAAATGCGCCATTACTTTGCTCCTACAGTAGCCTGCAACGCCCTTTTTAAGTCGTATCTCCTTTGTGGAACAGCCCACATCACCCTTCAAAGATCACCAATGTCACCAAAGGGATGAAGGTCCACACGGGCAAGGACAGACTCTTGGTCCACAAAAAAAGTTCACATTTGACTGAGATATAATTGAATTTTCCCCGCGCTTATCGACCTTCACCTTGGGATTGCATCGCATCACTTTCTGCTGGAGACTCAGTGGAAACACACTGCTGGCCACTGCCTGGTTTTACTATATATATTTTTTTCCATAGGATGAACACAGTGAAACATATTTTACCCTTCACTTGAGAGCAACTTCACCGATAACAGGGAGACTGAAGTATATTAGTGTGTGTGTGTGTTTCTGCAAGCGGTGACAGATGAATTGTGCGCCTGATGGCAGACCATGCTTCTCCTACCTCAGATCTGTCCTCACAATAAACCTCCTGCTTTTGGTAGCACTCTGCAGTGCTGGTGACAAATAAACCCCTGTAGCAGGGAGGATAAATAACGTCACACCGCATGTCTGTGCACATAATGTGGAAACTGTCCTCCTTAGAAAAATGGACGCTAGGTCTTTATCCAAACAAAGTTTAACAAAGTGACCCAAGATCACAGTCATTTATTGCCAGTGTGGGTAGTAGTGTAGGAAGAGATGAAAATAACAGATTTAGGAAGCTAAGATATTTCTGATTTATCGCCACAAGAGACAGGGATTTGCATCATGTGTCATATTAGCTGTTGTTGTGTTAGCAACAAGACGGTCTGGCAACAGGAGGAGCTTATATACGCATGATGAGGGTGAGACAATTAGACACAGGTGTTGCACATCAGGGCGGAGTTTGTAATCAGGGAACGTGACGTGACCTGAAACGATACAAGACTACCAAAATAAAACAGGAAGTGAACCAAAATAAGCAAGGAACGTGCACATATCCATTCAATGGGTGAACAAATACACAGAATACAGGTGCTCATCCTTGTCTATGGATATGACCTATGTTAGGATTTAAAGAGCCAAGTTTTAAAACTTGGCCTTTTTTCATGTGAGAAGTGAACGGAAAAGAGCCAAATAAGGAAAAACAATTATTTTCCTCTGATGGGTCAGATAATTGGCAATTAGCTTGTGAAATCATCAGGGCGGGGGTGGCGGTGATCGCGCATCTACTGCGTGGCTCGACTGTTTTCTCCACTCAAACGAGGCGAAGCAGCAGCTGAATCCTCCATCCGGGCGTTGTTGTTCTTGAACACATCCTTCCCTGTCTGCCACTCTGTCAGACACCCTCAAAAAGCTGCCAGTGCCATGAGGTACAAAAATAGCATTGTCATTCTCTGGTTTAACAAGATGTGAATGAGACGCGGGGAAGTAAGCAGTGAATAGACAAAGGCAGATGACAATCTAACGCAGGCTTTAGGCATTGGACGCTGTATGTGGTACTCTCTATGTCGTACTGTGTTTTTCCTCCAAAGCTGCTTTCCGGATTTTCACTTCAGTGTTTTGTATAAACTTAAATAATGTCTTATTACTGCTGATAAATGAGCCATCACAATGTTACTTGCAAACTATGCCCAACTAGTTCAATGCAGGTGGTGTCCGCCAGTCACAGGAGGGAGACCTAAACTGATTTGGGATCTGCTTTACATCTAAAATTCTGTCTTGCATATTTCATGAGCCCAACCTGTTTTTATACTCTTTGCTTTGTTGTTTGTGGGAAAAATGTTTCATTGGGATTATGTGGGAATACCGGGATGTGCAAGCACCTGGCTGTCAATGGGATTTGACCAAAAGCCAAAGTTGACCTTTCTTGTTCTACAGAAACATGAACCAGTCAAAACTGATCTCAGTCCTCTTTGTCCACTGTTGCTGCTAAGAATACATAGATTATATATAGAAAATATGAAATTACAAGCTTCAACTTTGTTAGCCCTGGTTTCCTTTTCTCCCTTTTCCTGCTACTTGTAAAATAGTGCTATACATGAGCTCTGCCGTCCTGCCCAAGTGAACACGGTATTGATTAGCATCGCCGTAAGCTATCTATCATTTCAACATCGATCACACACGGCGAGCAGAAAGACACCACCACACCCCGCCACATCTCTACATCAGATGATTTTATCCTTGCCTAATGATTATTTATTTTATTTTATTACCTTCCTTTCCCCAGTTTTTCCCGTGACTCAAAAATATCGCAGCTATATTAATTATTTAACGCGAAAAGCTTTTGTTGAAGTGGTCGTATGCCGGCTGCCGTGTGCACAATGCACAAAACCTTGGAGGTGGGGGGGGGGGGGGGGGGGGGGGGGGGGGGGGGGGAAGTTGAATATAGTAAGTGACCATAGCAAATGTGAACATGTAGCTACAAAACATCAGCGTATGAGCACTGTCCCGTGAGCTTGCTGATGTTAGCATTTCCATGTTACCACCTTAATAGCTCAATCTAACCTGGTTATGCGAGTTAAAACATAGAAAATATCCATATGCGTTAAATATTTACACTCAGGATCTCGTACGTATAGTATTTTATGTCCCCCTTTAAATACATCTTCATAATAAGGTTACTAAGGATGCGGTTATAGATTAAGAGGAGAGAGCATGTGCTCTGGTTGATGGCTAACCGTGAAGACAAATTACTCAACTTGACCTGGCGATTAGAGGGAGATGGTCTTTCTGATGTTACTTTTTCTTGTGGCTGAAATTGTGCATTTTAACAGTGTGTCCTTATCGGGCAAAGGGCTTTTTTAAAATGAAGTGGGATGAAATTGATTTGCAGCCCGAAAAGACAAGGCAACAGTGCGAAACTGCTCTCACGACGGTGCTCATGTCGGAGCAAGTGAATTTTACTGTGCCTAAATTTGTTTCGTGTTCAGCAGAGAGAGTTAAGTGAATCGGCCAAACAATGATATTTTCTTTCCTCCCCACGAGGGACGGTTTCCTGTAGAAGCAACGTACCATTATAACACGGTTAAGTTCTTTTTACGCTATATGAATCCTCGGTTCCCCCTGAGCACAGGGCACCGAGTCATGTTTTTTTGAGATTGTGATGAATTTCAAAGACACTCCAGTGATGTATTCAGAAAATGGACCCCACATATTTCCATTGCCACGCATCAGAAGATCAAAATAGGCTTATTTGTGCAGAAGCTTCTGCTCCCTGGTTTGCCCTCTTGTTCTGCCCGATGAACTGATGAATTCTCAGTGAGGGCGATGATAGACAGACATGAAGGAAGTGGGAAGGATTTTGTGATCATGTGACTGATTCCTGCTAGAAGTAGAATATTTTTTTTCTCCATGTCTAACATGGAAAGATGATTACTGTCTCGAGCATGAAATAATAGCAGTGATCAGCATCTCCAGTCACCTCTGTTGCTATGGATTCTGCTGATGCGGTTGTCCGGACATAACGCCGTCTTCAGCAACTCCTTTGCTACAGCCTACCAGAAGATAGACCCCGTGAACCCCACTGGTAACACAGCTCGATATCTCATCACTGCTGCTGCACACCTCCACGGTGATGATGCAGCAAAAGCTCAAGGTTAATGAAAGTTGCTGCAGCCCCGAGCGGCCGGGTTCACAGTGAAACACCTCATCAGTGGATCTTCGATATAAAGATAGTGGTCTTAATATTTGATCTCCTCAACCAGACACACCGAGCAACAGATGCTCATTGGCTGTAGTCAGACTGGATCTTATCAGTATTCGACCCTCACTTCTCCCGAAGCCCCTCATCATGGCAAATGTCATATAAATGTGCTTTTAGGCCAATTTTACAGCTGCATGAAAAAAAAGGACGCATCGACATTTGTCTACTTAGTATTCTGTAACCATCATGTGTAAAGTCAAAGCCAGTTGTACCTCTGACTGGCAAATACCAGCTCCACAAATTGGGTGGGTATTGGTGTCTGGCACCACATCAATATCACTGACGGTCAGTAGATGGTCATTAATGATGTTCTGGGAAGTTCTTGTCCTGAGCGTTAGAGTAGGGAAGGCGTGACTACCAACCCAAACATCTCAGGCCTCTTTGTGAGGAACTCCATTATCTAACAGCAAGACTGTATTGAGCGGCGAGCTGAAATCAACACCATCTCCAACACTCAACAAAAAACTCCATTGCATTTAAATTAAATGAAACTAGTTCCATGTTTTCCATCTGATTGCAGAGTAGGTACGATTTCCATCGTGAGTCATTGTCTCCGATTGCAGGTTCAAACTGCACTGAAGGACACTATATTCAAATGTCCATGTACAGAAATGTTGGACTAACATAAGCTGGCAGACAACATAAATAACACACACACAACACCAGGCAAACACATCTGAACCTATGTCATACTATAGCACAGGCCTGTTAGCAATCGCGACAGGGGGCAGGAGATGTCAGCGGCCATTGTAATTTTATTCCAGATGGATGGAAGCCGCCGTGCTCATCCATCTTCAAAACTGACATATGCAAAATAAATGAAAAAAAGCACAGGAGGAGAGAGAGGCAGCATTCAGGGCTCATCCCCACCCCCCCACTCTCCTATGTCAGTCACACTGAAAGCTGGAGCCACTTGATCTCCTTACCTGTTGGAGGACAAAGTGGCAAGGATACTGTGTGTGTGCGCGTCTGTGTGTGTGTTGGTGTGTGTGTGTGTGTGTGTGTGTGAGAGAGCTTGCACAAGACGCTCGACTAAATGGATGAAAGAAATGGGGATATTGAGAGAGAGCGAGAGAGACACAATTGGACGTTCAGGGAAAGCGAAGCCATCATTTAGCTGATTCTCCCATATGGTGTATATACAGTACATATACACACATGCATACAGTATATTCTGTTATCAGTGACCACATTCACTTTATAGTGATTTATTTATGTGTCTTCATGCAGTTAATCCCCTCTAACAGCTTATCCACAGTGTGTGGAACTTTTTCTTTTGGGGTCCCTTATCAGAATTTGACTTATATCCATAGTATGTTGGATGTCAGATTATCTCTGACTATATAAGTGCTCCAACGCAGTGCAAATAGGGTAAGACCACATTTAGATTCCCGACAATGAGCCGAAACATTGCGGTTGGCTGCACAAACAAATCTCTGGAAAGTCTTGGAGTTCTTTGTTTTTCCGAGCAGGTCCATTTTTCGCACTAGACGGAGTTCACCTGCAGTTGAGTGTCGGAAGCCGCAGACTTTATTTCTCTATTCATAATTCATCACTCGCACGGGGAGCTCTTTTTTAGACGTAGCAAACCCAGCTACGTCGCTGCTAAAGATACTTTCTCCTCATATGTGCTGCTGCCACGTGCACTGAAAATGAAAAGTGGGCCTGTGCAGCAGGGAGAAGTTCGATGGCGTTTTTACTGCACACAAATCTGTCTACAGATTTAAAGCTGCAAACGCACACACACACACATACATAAAAAACACCTGAAATGTAAAAAGAAATAAGCGGATATATTTTGTAATACACACGTTTATATAGGACAGCATGCTTTAGCCACATACACGTGTAATTGTGCAGGTATATAAAGGTTATACACTCTATTTACCCTTTTTTGTCTCTGCAACTTTAGACTAAAAGTTTGTCCTTGAAGTGACGTCTCCTCTTTGTCTCATGCAAATGGGAGAAATAAAAAGACCCTCAAAAAGATAAAGACGCGTGGGACTTTTTGCAATGAAAACAGAAAATAAAAAGCGGCGTATAAAAGAAAGCAGAGGGTCAAATATACCTGCCTCCCCTCGGTGTTACTATCACAGCATTAATTCTGCTGCCGCCCACACTAACAGTCACACATGCAACTGTTTACACCCAAGCACTAGTAATTTGTATTAGTGCATGACTGTCTCACATGTCTGTGCGCGTGTGTGTGGATGTGTGTGTTAAGGTGTCACTATTGGCTGCCAACTATCTTGTTTTTCCACATTTTCCCTTCTGAAGATTTTGCTGAGATAAATAATCGCTTCTGATCTTTTTTTTTTCTTCCCACTCTTCCACACTGTGGTTTTGTCAGCTGTTCCGTGCCGTGTGTTTTCCTCATTTTCATTGTCTGTCAGTGTCTAGACAGACAAGAGAGGCAGACAGAACAGAGAGGGTAGACAGACCAACTGGCCGTGCACACAGCTGGTAGCAGAGTGAGAGGTTATGCAGAAAAAAAAGGCATCTTCTTACCTCACTAACCCAGGCAGCCTGGAGAAGAGGTCAGAGGTCACCACGGATGCAGCAGCAACCTCACTCTGCATTTTCTCCTCCTTTCTGCAGCGATGACCTTCCTCCAGGATCGTCTATTGGGGAGGAAGGGGAGGGAGGAGAGGGGGAGCTGCAGAGTGAGGCCCAGTCACAGCCACAGCCAGAACCAGAACCAGAACCAGAACCAGAACAACAACCAGAACCGCAGCCCCAGCAACAGCAGCAAGAGACTCAGCCACAGACGCAACCACCACAGCCACAGCCCCAATCTGAACCCCAACCCCAGACTCATCCACAGCCCGAAAGCAGACCTCAGCCACAACCCGAACCCAAACCCCAGCCCGCGCCAGAACCAGAGCCTGAGCCTGAGCCCCAAGTCGAGGCTTCACCCGAGGAAGCCGCGCAGGACGCCCCTAAAGCCCCGTCGCCTTGCAGAGAGGAGCAGGCAGTTGGGGAGCAAGACAATCAAAAGTCGGAAGATGTCGTGGAGGAAACAAGAAAGCAAGAGGGAGAGGAGGCCGAGTGGCGTGAGGGTGAAGCAGCTCAGGAGGAAGAGGAGGAGGAAGGGGGAGGAGCTAAAGGAGGTGGGGCTGGGAGGAGAGCCAGCCTGCACCACACGGCCTCGCCCTTGAGGGTGCAGCGCAATGGGGCCGGCTCGCACTCCGCCACCTCCGACTATGAGCTCTCGCTTGACCTCAAAAATAAGCAGGTAGGGCTGTGTTGGGGATGTGGGGGTGGGGGAGGGGGAGGGTTGGTGTGTTCTGTGGATGAGGGGAGGGGGAGTGTTGAAAGTACAGTAACCTTGGCTTGTGTGTTTTGTGCGTCTTGTGGTCTGACATGTTTGTCAAGCGTAGGTGTTTTGTCTGAGGACGAGGATGTTGGTTTGGAGGTCAAAGGTGGAATTTCGGCTCCTAATTCCTATTTGCCATTAGCATCAACCATGATTACCATCGCCATGTCTTCATTTCACCTTCACCCTCACTCGGTTTCGTCTTTCACTAAGTTTGGATTGCGAGTGGCTGTGTCCCAACTGCTGTGACTGTGTTACTTCTGAGACCAGAGCAACTCATGTACATTAGGGTCAGGGCACTGTATTGTTTTGCCAATGACGCATATTTACTCTAACACACTTAGAATATCCGCAAACCTCGAGTTTGTTGCTGCAGTAAGAAACACAGTGGATGAAAAGTTCCGATATCCATGGGGAATAAAAGATATCTTTAGATCTTTGTCTGAAAGTGATGTGCTCAAGACCTGTGACTGTTATTCGTACATTTGTCTCAATGTTCTCATGTCTGTGTTCTTATCATGACGTTCATCAGGGGCTCGGAAAACACCAGTGTTGCATTATCGTCTCCATTTCGAGAACCATTTAACAGTTCCCATTCCCATCCATTAATTTTACCATCCATTTCCCAAGAATCTCCAGCCAGAGGATCATCGACCAGGTAAGGCAGCAGAGCTCAGGTCCAACGTGTAGGACCCTTACTGTCGTTTGGCTCAGGTTTCTGGTATTGCAAGTGAGTTGAATTGTGGAAAGTTGCAGTTTCACTATTTTATGACATTTATTACACCATCACTTTACTAAGTATTGTAATACTCATTAGGTTGATCTTTAAATATTATAGAAATACCCAGAACCCCGATATTTTCTTTTAATAAACACAACAAAGCACAAATGTTTCTAACCTCAAGTTCCATGACTTGACCACAGTTAATCAATAAGCCAGAACATTGAATAGTTGCCCCGATGTTAAGTGTTTCTCAGTCTCAGTGCACTAACCACAAAGTGTGAAGGTAAATTTACACAGAGGTGACTTAGTCAGTGTAATTTGAATTATTGCCATTAGTTCGAATTCGGTTCAACAAGAAGAGTAAACAAGGAAAAGTGCCGAGTCGGCTACAGCAGTGTTGTGGTGGATGTTTCCTAGACTCCATCTATTAAGTGACAAAGCGCTGAAATGTATCTATGTGAGCGAGGCGGTCGTATTATTTCATCCCGTCAGATCCAGTTTCTCTCAGGTTTGGCTTCATTTCCTCACACATCACTAACCCCAGCTCCTAACACCTGTCTCCGCCTCACCTCCATTTGCACTCTTTTAATCTCACGTCAGAAAGAACCCCTCCTGTTTCACGATCTCGCTGTCAACGATGCTGGAGATACGCGATCAGCAGGATTGATCTTCTGTCTGTACGGGTCAGGTTGCAGGGTCTTGATGGATCGGCAGATCAATGTCGGGGTAATTGGATCTGCAGCGGTGATACCTTGATTGCCTGGCGAGATCCTCATGACGAAGTCCTCGAGCTTTAACTCACGTCAACGTGAGCGCTCGGTTTTGAATTTAGATAACTCGTAATGTCTTAAAGGGATAGGCCGAGTTGCCTTTATCAGATTTGTCTATCCAGTGTAAGAGCTGTTGCATCAGATGACATATAGGAGTCAGACATAACACAAACAACACATCACTGTGTGTATTTCACTGTTTATGTAACACTAACAAATCTGTTATAAATATATACAGTATATGGTTGCTCTGTAATTGCTGCTAATCTCTGCCTGAGTAATTTGAATGCCCAGGAATCAAAAGCCGCCATCATATTGGAGCGTTCAACAGCAAAAGGTTGATTCTGGCAGCCCGAATTTACTCGTAATTACGTTCAAGTGACACGGACGAAATATCAAACAAGGACGGGGTTAGGGTTCAGATCTTCTTTTGGTGTGCTTAAGTAGCTTCTCTTAAAACCGCTGATGCAAAAAAGACATGGATTATCACATTTAATGACACTGTTCAGTAGGTTGCTCCTGAGAACAGTAAAAATTGATTCTGATGAGACTCTATTTGTTATTTTTTTTAATGAAATACAACTATTCAGCTTCACGATGCGTCGTAAAAAAAAGCATTGACCTCTCTCTCATTCAGGGACTTTGGTCATGCATGTATCAGCGAAAATAAAATATTCCATTGTCATCCTCGTTTTGTAAAACAGTCAGCATCAGATGTGTCCCAGTTTTGCACTTATATAATCATCCCATTAATCATGCAGATGTTTCTGTACTGTGAGAATGCATGCATGAGCATGAATGCTAATAATTGCAGCTTTGCGTTTCGCCCCTTATTTTTGCAGAATGACAAATTTTCTGCATTACTGTTTTTTTCCACATTTCAAATTAATAGTATCGCTTGTAATCAAATGTCTTGTCATGCCACTTTTGCTAAACCGAAAGCTAAAGACAGACAGTATTGTAGATCTAGCTTAGTGATTTCCCTTTAATGTTTGATGGCAGGTCATTAAAACTGTGTAGCATGATCCCAAACAGCATTTTGCAATTTTGATCGACCTTTAGTTTTGGGACACGTTAAACTTTTCCAGAGAAAAACAAATTTCTTTTGCAAAGCTTTTGCATTTTTGTTCTACAGAAGCTCCCATATTTCAAGCCAAGTTATCATCTGTTATTAATAATGCCAAAACTCAGCCGGCTGCTACGACGACAAATTTGAAACGACTATTGCACCAGTAGGGCAGAGTTTTATACAATAAATCTTTTTGACATCAGGGCATTTGGAGACTGGTGACCTTGACTTTAGCTTGCAGCCTCTCATCACATTCACTCTCCAGTTGTTTTCAACAGCTCGTGTTGAAAAAAAGTGTTGTACCACTTTGCACCTGTTTGCTTTCCATCCCCCACAATAAGCCTCATTTGGAGGGGAACAGTGTGAGGTCAGCGCGGTGCTAATCTGCCTGTCAAAATCAATGGAGAGACCCTGGTGGACAGAGCAGCACCATCCCCGTCTGTCTCTCAAACCACCGTGTCTCTGGATTAATCTCTCTCCATCAGAGCTCAGTGAAGTAATCAGTGGCAGAACTGACGGTGGGCTAATTAGGAAAGTGGATCGGGGGGGCTTGGACATGGTGTTTTTCTTCCTGCACCGGCATCAAAGTTTCTTGTTTTGAGTCTTTACTTTCATATTACACATTATTGATGACTAATCAACAAAAGTACTTAATTTGCAGATGATCACGTAGTAAGGGAACATATTAAAACACATAAGGTGCTGGACACATTGGTGGAGACCAAATACTAAGCTAAAAATGAGCACTGACATTGCATTTACACCAAGTGAATGATTATGTTGCTCCACATCAACTTAAAAAGGCAACTGTGCAAACTACAAATGTGGTTGTTGTATTTATAATATATTTTCACTGCCTTCAGTCACTTACCCTTAGTGGCGGTCTGAATAGGTCTATCTGAGTGGGCAGTCTGACTAACCTTTAATTTTAGCAGTGCAGTCACGGAACAAATCAGATTAAATAATTTGACTGAGGTTGATTTGTGTGCAAGTGTGGAAACCACTGAGAAGCCATCTTCTACTGTAAGTGCCATCAGCAGTCCTATTCAGGACATACCTTAATATTCTCAGTATGCACCACTTTGCGTGCAGAGGCTCCGCAGTGAAATGTAAATGGAATAGATAAGACGGATTTTCAGTGTCATTCCAAGAGCTTTGTATGTGATTCCATACCTTCAACGACAATCCGAGAGGCTGCAGCTTGCTGTAGTCGCCGCTTATCACAAATGGCAAACGTTTGGGGCATTACAGTCCATAAGTGCCTGAGTCCATGTGAGGTGGCTGAGTGACTTTGTCCAGGAGAAAAGTAAAGGAAGATTAGAAACTGAAAGTCACATGTAAATACGCAGGAGAATGTTCAATTCACACTGATACAGGAAGCCAGCACAAATCCATAAGAAAAGCCCAAGGGAAAAGAACGGCAAAGATTTCTCTTGGGAGGCTATATTTCATTTGCCTCAGTACACAGCATGTTAACAACATGGAATTGTTCATATTTCATAAACTAACTTATGATACTGCCGCTCCAACCTCCTCCACACTTGTGCCCTTGATAAAGTTGGGACAGAAACAGAATTATATCCACACATTTAGCCACGGTGAAAAAGATTTCAGAGTGACTCAAGAAGATAATCGCTTTCTGGGTACGTCCAAAGATACCCACACTCTGATTGTTCTGGGAAACTCGATGAGGTTTCATCCCATGTTTTTGAGCTGCTGCCAGACGAGGATGGCAATATTACACCTCTATCTATTTCCCAAAGCGTTTGAGGGATTTTTCACAGGCAAGATTAATGGCTTCTTCAGTTTCAGTTCTGCGGAATTCACAGAGATTATGAGTTCAATTGAGCGCGGAAATGAAAAGTTTGTCCAAATGCCATAAGTCAGCTTTTACTGTGTTCTCTCTGTCAAGCTATGGCTTTGACCAAGCTGTTTATAGTTCCAGTATACACACACCGCAAGACCATCCCGCACAAAACAATCACCAAGCCATCTTAGCATTTTAGTATTTGAATTGAATGCACTTTAATATCCGAGTTTTACCTGCCACTCCCACAACTTGGACTTCACAACATTTCGCATATTTGGGGAGCTGCATTTATTTTCTCATTTTCAAACACAAACAATCCATTCCTATTTACTGTCAAGCTAATTCATTCCACCCACACTCGACCTGTTTATTTGCTATTCAGCTCATGCACACCATTCATTTTTTTAATGCACCTCAGTGACAGACAAGTGGAAACACATGACATTCAGCAGACCCCGTGAAAACGTAACGGCCCATAATACAGGTTACTACAGGAGGCACATCCAAAGAGCTCTCTCTGATTCTAACATAGTTTTTCTAAGCGATATTTGTGTATTTTTTGTGTTTCTTCTAAACTTTCTTATCAACGTAAAGTCCAACCCAGACAGTTAATATTTAACAGTGAGTGCAGAATGCCTCTACAGGATGTTATTTGTTTCTTAATACATTTTAAATACAACAGAGATTCCACTATCTCATCATTTTCCCTTTATGTCCTTCTCTTCCGTTCTCTTCTAGATCGAAATGTTAGAGCACAAATACGGCGGCCATCTTATCTCCCGCCGTGCTGCCTGCAAGATCCAGACCGCCTTCCGCCAGTACCAGCTCAGCAAGAACTTTGAAAAGATCCGCAACTCACTACTGGAAAGTCGCCTACCTCGACGTATCTCGCTGCGCAAGGTCCGTGTGCAAAACACGGAGGGTTTCTCAGCTGAACGGGCCCTGGCTGAAGGATGTAACTTGGCAGGCATCCCATTGGTGCGCTCACCATCTCTGCCTGCCACAGTTGGCGGCAACCTGACTGACCTAGAAGACTCCTTCACTGAACAGGTCCAGTCGCTAGCAAAGTCTATAGATGATGCTCTCAGCAACTGGAGTCTGAAGACCATGTGTTCGCTGCAAGAGGGCGGCACTTACCAGTTCAATGCCGACACCTTCAGTAGAGCAGGAGTCGGGGGAGAAGGAGGTAAAGAGGGAGAGGCAGCAATGAGTCAAGGGGAATCGAGTGACCTGTCGAGAAGTGCAAGCAAGCTGATGATGGCGTTTCGAGACGTGACGGTTAAGATAGACAACCAGAACTTCAGCGTTTCATCGTCAGTCATGGAATCGTCCACGTCCGTCACGCTCGGCAGCTGCGTCACAACCACTTCCACAACAACAAACTCCACACCGGTTTCTGGCTCCTTACAAGAACCTCCTCCTCCCCCTGTAGAGGTCCCAGCAGCACCTATAGATCCCCCACCGCCTCCCCAAGAACCCCCACCACCCCCAGAGTCTGATATAGAAGGAGAAGACCAAGATATTGAATTTCCTGCTCCTCCTCCAAGTGAAGAAGAGTTGAGGGATGAGGAACAACC
The DNA here is from genome assembly GCA_016785345.1 of Trinectes maculatus. NCBI lineage: Eukaryota > Metazoa > Chordata > Actinopteri > Pleuronectiformes > Achiridae > Trinectes > Trinectes maculatus. The sequence continues at coordinate 161,691 of JAFBJQ010000843.1, forward strand.
TCCTCTTACCCCTCTGGAAAAGGCTCCGCAAAGCCCAGAGAAATTTGTAGTAGTGGCGCCACCACCCATAGAAACCCCTCATGCCCTTCCACCACAGGTGGCTGTACTGCTGGGGAGCTCTCCTGTTGTAGAGCCTCTGGGGGTCAAGAGATGTGGGTCTGAGATGGCCGATAACAGCTCGGAGCAAATGAGCAGCAGCAGCGCGTCCACAGAGGCACGTTCGACGTCAGAAGCCTCATCCAAGGAGGCGCTGCAGGCTATGATCCTCAGCCTGCCACGATACCACTGTGAAAACCCTGCCAGCTGTAAATCACCCACGCTGTCCACTGACGTCATGCGAAAGCGCCTCTACCGCATCGGCCTCAACCTCTTCAACGTGTGAGTATCCGCTGCGTTTTCATTTTTGTTTTGTTGATATGATTCTAATTGAATTTTTAATCAGGCTGTTTTACTATCAGCTCTGAATCGCCGGTAACTGTTCAGCCATGATCTACAGCACAGTAACAAACAATGAAGGAGCCCAAAGAGATTACTGCTCTTTTCTCTGGTAATTTGTTTTTCTTAATTAAGTTGCAGCGAAGTGAGATGAGTTGTTCCTGGCATCACTTTCTCCAAAACTGAAAAAGTGGTCTCGTACCACGAGCAAATCATTTCTATACAAACAAACAGATGCTTTTAATCTCGTAAATAAGTATTATGGCCCTTGGGAGTTTTAGCATTTTAGCATTACCCAAAGAATTAGTGGTGCCGATGTGGTCAGCCCATCAAGATCCACTCAGTTTCTCAAATTTTTGAAAATAAAATATTCTGCAGACATAGATAAAGAAATTATTCCAACAAACATTATAATTCAGAAATTAGGGGAAAAAACTGTATATATTTGAAACAACAGAAAGTCATCTGTCCAGTGAGATTTATGACACAGTGTGTAGCCAATGCTACACTCGTTTTTTTGAAGATATGGCAGGACCCAGCAAAGCAATTTTCACACACATTCCCATTGTGCGGATAGAACAAAGAGAACGAACCCAAGTCCCACGCTGTAAATCTAAGATGCCCCCTTTTTCTCGGAATAGGATATGAACATGAAAAATGTGAGTGGTGGAATTAAGTTGACAATAGGATATTTAGGAACTTGTTCATGATGCAATGACAGTCTACTAGTCTTTAAATATAGCATTTCTTCAGGTTTACTTCTATAGACAGTCAGTCATAAGTATATTGTATATATTATATATTATATATATATTCAATACTGCTTAAACCCATGTATTAGCCAACAATACATTAGCTTGCATCAACAGCATATGTCAAGGTCTGAGATTTATTGTTTACTGTTTGGCTCTGAAAGCCATTGTGTTGGATGCAGGAGAAATGAATAGATGGAAAGACAAACCACAGTGACTGGATGACTGTATCGCAGATAATTCACTGGCACAGTTTGGATGGGAATTTCAAGATAGAATTTGTAAGATGTCACAGGGATGGTACATTCAGGGGTCTTACGGAGGTCACGCATCAGCAGGAATGAGCAGTTTTAGCTTCGTGTCAGATGAGACGTCACTGTGTTCTCCACGGAGTTTAAAGTCCTGGTCTGGATGTAAACCCTGAGTCAAGTTACTCTTGTATTCGACTGTTGTATTTCCCTCTGGGTTTTGCCAATGCGGAGGAGGAACATTGTGTTTTGAGAAGCAGCTTGTTTATATTTGCTGGTTGCAGCTTTCCAGTCGTTGTGTATTCAGGTCTCCTCGCTGCCTGGTGAAGAGTGACAAAGTCAAAACCAGATAAGAACTTTCTCACACAGGTGCATAGTGGGAACATGGCAGCAAGAGGGAAGAGAAGGCGTCACCATGGTGACAGCAGTAAATGGGGCCAGTGCTGAATGAATCTGTTGATTTTTTTTTTTAGACAGAAACTGAAATATGACCTACATTGAATTCTTCTTTGAAATGATCAGTTATACATTTACTTTTAGCTTATATCTAACATGACAGGGTACATTAAAAAAAACTCTATCCATTTAGATTTTTTACAATAAACTTGTGATGAGAAATATCTTTTATTTAAAATGTGCTACACAGCCATCAGCCTACCTGGAGGGAATTATTAAATAGCAGCATTTAACTTTATTTATGCTGTATTAGCTTACCACCCAGAGCATTCCTGAAAGGACATAAACACCACACATATTCAAATAAATGGACTGGAGTCACTGAGACATGGCACCAGCTATGCTCCACCACTAGCTGGGTAACAATTAGTTGGAATACATGAAGGGTGGATGTAGGAAGAAATGGTAATGATCCAGAAGGCCTAAACTTCTCATTAGTCATTCTGCTGCGAGTCATGAATGTAATTAAAAGTTCCTTCAGCACTTGGTGAACCGGCACCTTGGGATCTGGAATGAAAAATATGTTCACATTTCAATCCAGGCGCGTTTAATATATATTTTCTGTCTATCTGTCTCCCAGCCTCATCAAGCATTCGGATGAAAGATATGATTCCAAAATATCTTGGAGTGAACGAAAATACATCGCAATTCATCGCGTGCAAAACGACGACAAGATTTTTTTGCAAAGACATTATTCCAATTAAGCCACAGTCACACAGATTTGGAGCTCATAAACACAAATGTTCTTTTTGCTCACTGCCAAACTCTGACGCTCCATAAATAGGGACAATAAAGCCTCAACTTTGGCGAGCGTGACACAAAAAACAAAAGAGGTGGAGACAAGTTGTGTATTTTTTTTTTCTTTTCTTTTTCTGCAGTGTCTGTCCCAACAAAAACTTTTGGGTAAAATTCCAAAAAGCTTGTGTTTAAGTCATCTTTAAAAAAAGGCAAACATTATATTTAGCCAAATATGTTGGCTAATTAGGGCTATCGTTGCAAATATGCACTGACATATATATTCTGATAGATATTTTGAGTTCTCTGCTGTATTGTTTTTTTTTTAATCTTGTGGGAGAAAGTGGGAACCCGTACACATTTGTAATGACCCTTTAATGAGAGCTCCAGCTTTGATTTCGAGGTTGTGTCATTTTTAAGGGACACATTTACACAAACTGACAGGTTTAATTGCCTTTTCTGTCTATTTGTGATTCCCTCTTCTCATTCCCCTGATCAAGCACCTTGAAAGATAAGCTGACTTTTAATAAATTGGCTACAAGAAAAGGGAGCGAGAGAGAGAAAGAGAGAGAGAGAGAGAGAGTGAGGGCAATCGAGCTTGAGGCTTATTAGTTCCACCAGTTCATATCCTCCCCCTAATACCTGTGCCAGTATATCCTTTGCATCTAAAATAGGGCTGTTAGCTTTGGGCTAAAACTTGGGTATTGCTTGATCATGCAGACAAAAAAAAAATTAAAACCTCCCACACACACCGGCATCGTTACATAATGCAAGGCTTGAATGTGTATTAGTGTGCATTTGTCTTGCAGCAGGTGGTCTGTGCGCCACCGTCGCGGGAGTAAGAAGCGCGGGCAAAAAAAGTAAATTAAAGTGAGGAGAGGTCCGAAACTTTGTGTGTGTGTGTGTGTGTGCGTGCAGAGTTTGAGAGAGGGAGACCACTTGATATAATTCCCACTTGGAGTGTGCCTGGAATCACAATGACTCTATAATGTGAGGACACAATGTACAAGAAGGACACAAGCAAGATGGGGGGGTGGGGGGGGTGACAACAATGGCAGATTCCCGAATAGAGTTCTGTTTTTGTATTCACGACTCAATTGTTGCTGTTGTTGTTTTTAGACGTTCCTTTATTTCTTCTTTTCTCCCGCTCACATCTTGGCGGAAACACTGATTAAACATCAGAGCTGGTTCATGGTGAACTCGGATCGACTCCCGATTGTGCAGGAGAGTCTGTGAATTATAGACGACGTGATGTCAGAGAGGTGCAGGTGATGGTGTAAAATATAGGGAAGGCTAATTAACACAGATAAACAAAGCTCTCCGAGCTCCTCAAGAGGGATAAATGACCCAGTCCATGTGTGTGTGTGTGTGTATGCCTGTGTATGCGTTTGATTAGCCAGATGGAACATAGACAGACTGTGGACTAGCTCAAGTGATTAGATATATATGTATGTAGATATATATATCTACATATATATATTAATTAGAATTAATATATGTCTTTGTGCAGAATGAATATAAAATTATTGTTACATTTATTAAATTATACATGTAATTTAAGATGTAACATCTGGATTTGAGTACTGACTAAGTTTTTTTTCATTTTATGTTGTAATAAATAAATGGTGAAATAACCAAGTGTAATGAAAGTTCAAATATTAAATCAAAAGCAATTGATTCTGACCATGTAACAACATGTTGTTGACAGTACACTTGCCGGACGAGATCACAACATTGCTGCGGCGCGTTCACATCACTTTAATGACTCTGGGTCTTTATGTCACACAACCATGTTTCCTTTCAGAAAAAAAAAAACGCACAAGGGCCATGAATCTGTCACCGCCACGTTATGTAAACAGAAATGTGTGGATCTGGAGGAACGGGGGGGAATGTGCAGAGCTGACATTTGAACACTTGTAAGAGCCACAACACATCAGAGGCTACTGATGCTGTGCACATCTGTCCATTAGCAGTGACACAAAGGGCCACTAGAGGTAACTGTCAAGGCTGGGGATGGATGTAGAAAATAAGCAGAGGCAAGATTGCGAGTGGGAAAGAAAAATATCTGGATGCAAGTTTTGCATCTCGTACCTTCTACTTCCCTATTTATATAGGGGATATACATTTTATGGTTATGTTTAGACACACATCACAAAAATGCTTTATGAATATAAAAAAATATATATATATTTCCTCTCGCTGCCTGCTTCTAATTAGAAATAATAATCACCATCTGTTTTTGGGCAAACACCAAACAAGCGATATCTGCCAAACCCGCTTGGCGAGACATCACCTTCAGCTGAGAGGGCGAGCTAGAAGCTGGGGGAGAGAGAGTGTGTGGATGTGACGGTGGCACAGCAGATGCTTTCAGGCCGTCCACCACCACCACCACCACCACCACCACCAGTCCCTCACATCTGCTCTGTCTGGGTCTCTTCCAGCTTCCTCCTACTGTCCCGCCCTTTCTCCTTGTCCCACCCTCACATTACTTAAACCATTAGCCGTCATATATACAAACACAAACACAAAGACTGTATAGATCTGCTGCAGTAGTGCAGTGCCCCCCCCTGAAGTAACCATCCTCCGTGTCTAATAGTGTTATAAATAGTTATGATATTACTCTCGTTCATAAATAAGTAACTCCTGCCAGGCAGTCGGCTGAAAACCATCTTCTGTTATGCAGGGAGATGCTTTTTGAAGACAGTGACTCATGGAATTTTCTGAGAAACCAGGAAATATTTAATAATGCAATACAACATGTTAAAGAGATATATAAAACTCAACAGGAGTTTAAGAAGAAAGTCATAAAATGGGGTTTTGCAGCATCCAGACTACTGATAAACAGGCAAAAACAATCATCGCCAAACTTTATGGCTGAATGCATTTTTTTGTTTGTTTTTAACAGAAACCCCGACAAGGGCCTTCAGTTCCTGATCTCGCGAGGCTTCATCCCGGACACGCCCATCGGTGTGGCGCACTTCCTGCTACAGAGGAAGGGCCTGAGTCGACAGATGATCGGAGAGTTCCTTGGCAACAGCAAGAAGCCCTTCAACAGAGATGTGCTCGAGTGAGTAGCACACGTCTTCTCCTTTGAAACAGTCTAATGTATAGAAGCTCTTTGTCACCAAGCACCAATAGGAATGCATAGAAATGTACAGCAGTATATGGTACATCTGTATACATCTACTTTGTACTGTGCTTCAGGTGTTGTCCATTGCATTCAGTCACAAGGCAGCTCTCACATTCTTTGAAAGATGCATCAGTTGATATTTGTTTTGCACTTTCCAACTCGTTAAAAGCAGAATGAAAGTAAAGTGATGAAAACAGATGAACCCAGGGGGTTCAGAGAACAAGGACATGTGCCACCTTCTGGTATTAGTCATCAAAAGAATGCGTTGACACGAACACACACACACACACATGCACACTCGCACACACTCGCACACGCACATGACTCATTTCAACCTGTAATTTTCTTTCTAGGTCATTACACTGATTGCAGTTTATTTGCTTTGAAACTGCAGA